>SJYC01145975.1:0-19065 GCA_006408675.1 Madoqua kirkii | reverse complement strand
CAGTCCTTTTCAGTATTTGCTCCACTATTCAGCCTATCCGTGAATCTGTATCCTTGAATCCTTGATCAGTATTGTATCTTTCTCTTTTCCTCTGTCTATTTCCTCATCACTTTTCTTTAATTAATGGTTTGTAGTTTTTTAAGGTCAGATTCCACCACTTGCAGTCTCTTCTACTTACTGCTCAAGCCCACACTGAATGCAGAATTGACTTACCTAATCAGTATTAATTTTGGAGGTTTTTAGTGTATTTTAATTATATATATTCATCTGTCACATGGGCTTAACCACAAAACCAGAATGAAATGGTGTTCACTTCAGTGCTGTACGTGCCTAAGATTAACTTTACATATTCGTTTAAGTCAGTATTATAAATCACTGTTGGGAGTTTCACTGTGATAATTATTTTGATCTTATTTAATTCATCCATTAAAACAGTTTGTTGGGAACCCAATATGACAGGCACTAGGGATACCAAGAGGACTGTAAAAAATAGGCCATTAATCCTGACGGTAAGATCACTGGTAACTTTAGAAAGGGAAGACAGAACATATTTGGAAATGGTAGATCCGAAACCAGTGGAAAGGGAAAGAATGTACAATACAGTGCAGATTTGAACTGCCTGGGTCCAGTTATGCATGGATAGTTTTCAATACTAAATACTGCATTTGTTGTTGGTTTAATCCTCAGATGTGGAGGGCCTGGCTATAATTTATGCTTGGATTAACCCCCCTGAGTTGTTCCAGGGGTCAACTATATATGCAAGAAATGGGATGCAAAAGGTGTAGAACTTATGAATTCATGATGATGTGGGTAAGAGATTTAAGGCATTTATCCATACTTAATGGACTGTATTTTCTCCACAAAGCATGAGACATACCCTGAAAGTAGGGGTCACACCAACAGGACAAGAAACTTATTTGAGAATGAAAAACTAAAGCAAAACGAATAATATCTGAGATAAGTAAAAGCAGCTTGAGAGCATCACAGGCAAGATGAAAGCTGTAAGTGTACGTGTGTTAGCACAATCCCGATAAAAGGGATTAATAGTGAAGGGACCCAGATTTGTAGGGAAAGGAACTTTTTGATGTGTCTTAGGCACAAAATCATAGCTAGTATTTTATTTAAGTTAGGAAGAGTGAAGAGTAGGTTTAAAATGGGTAAGAGGTAGGTAGAGATAGTAGAGGTTTTGATAAGAAAGTGTACTTTCTTAGCTTATGTGCTAGACAGTACATTACAGCAGCATAAGATAGTTGGAAAGTGCTTGTAGACACTGTTGAGTAAAGCCTTTTCCTTCCCTGTGCCATGTAGTTAGGCAGCAATAGAAAATTTTTGAAAAATAGTTTTCTATGAAAAGTTCTAAATTCTCAGTTTGAGACTGTAAGTAGAGTGTATTAAAATGTCATTTGAAATGAATGTCTAAAAGAAAAAGCTGTCTTGTTCCCATTGACTGGCACTCTGGATTCTACATTCAGAATGGTTGCTAAACCAGCGTAGCTGGCCGAGTCTGGATTCCTACGGTTGTAGTTTGTACTAGATTTTGCTTTCTCATGATTTTTATTGTAAAAAAAAATACTTAACATAAAACTTACCCATCTTCCCCATTTTTAAGCATATAGTGATGTTAACATTTGTTGTGAAACAGATTTCCAGAGCTTTTTCATCTTGTAAAACTATTACATAACAACTTCCCCTTTCTCCCTATCCCTGGTGCTGCTGCATGTCGCTTGTTGAGTCCAACTCTGTGTGACCCCATAAAGGGCAGCCCACCAGGCTCCCCCGTCCCTGGGATTCTCCAGGCAAGAACACTGGAGTGGGTTGCCATTTCCTTCTCCAGTGCATGAAAGTGAAAATGAAGTCGCTTAGTCATGTCCGACTCTCATCGACCCCCTGGACTGCAGCCTACCAGGCTCCTCCGTTCATGGGATTGTCCAGGCAAGAGTACTAGAGTGGGGTGCCATTGCCTTCTCCCCTCCCTATCCCTAGCCTGTGGTAACCACCATTCTACTTTCTATATGGCCTGACTACTCCAGGTAGCTCATATTAAATGGAATCATCCAGTATGAAGCTTTTTGTGATGGGCTTATTTCACTTAGCATAAGATTTCAAGGTTCATGCATGTTGTACATGTGACGGTATTTCCTTCTCTTTTAAAGGCAAGTAACTTCATTAATGTATGTCCCACATTAAATGTAAAAATGATTGGAAATGTGACATGTATTTTGTTTCATCTTCTTAGAAAGATTTCTTTTTTAACAGTGATAGCTCCTTTGATGTAGTGTTGATATCAAGAACTGTAATTATTTTTGTGTTTAAAAGTAGAAGTAGAGTGAGTGTGCAGCAAGTGAGAATATAAATATGGATATCATTGTTGAACAGCTGTTTTATGTTTTTTTTCCTTTTGTAGATTGGGAAAATGAGGTATGTTAGTGTTCGGGACTTTAAAGGGAAGGTCTTAATTGATATCAGAGAATATTGGATGGATCCAGAAGGTGAAATGAAGCCAGGAAGAAAAGGTAAGGTTTAATTTCCTAAATTTGGTTCTAATATTGAGATTATGTAAGCCTGAAATTGTTTGGATTTTATTTGAAATTGGAATAGTGTTGGCAGTGAATAGGTCCTGAAAGATTCTCATGTTGATTCTCTTTGTCTTCTATAGCCTTTTTGGACGTGACATTTAACTTACTTTATGAGATGTCTTAAATATAGCTGTTGAAATACCTCCTCCTCCCCCAGTAATACTCCTAATATCACTTCGGTTTGCTGCCACCTTATTGTTAATTTGAATGTATCTTTAAGATTACCTCAATTCCGAACTAGAGTGGGACATTGAGAAAGTATAACAGCGGGAGTGGAGAATCCTGATTCACAGTGTTGACTTCTGATTCATCTCCAAAGGACATTCATTAGGGGGATGTCCTTTAACTGCTTTGTCCTCCATTTGTGCTTCATCCAGTCCCAAGCATGACATCATCACAAAAGCACACTTTCTTTCATGAAATAGCAAGAGAACATTTGTGTACCAATAGAAATCCTTGTATTTGGCTAGTTAGCTGCTTTGGGTTGATCCTTAGCTAATGAAAAATGCCTCCTTATTTTTTCTATTTTGCCTGCATGCCATTTTGAAAAGCACCATGTTTGCCTCATTGAATTTTGACTTTATTAAACTTAAACCCTTTGTTTTCACACCCTTTTCTTCTTCAGGCCACTTTTGGATTGATCATTCAAGTTGCCCCAGTGTAGCCAATGGCAAATTTCTTATTACTGTAAACATTTACTAAAGTGATTGATTGATCCTTCCTCAGTGTTGTCCGAATACATTCTCCTCCTTCTCAATTCCACGGCCTCCTAGCAGTTTTCTGAGAAATTTATTAATTCTTCCATTTCTAGTTTCTCTCTTTGTATGTGTCAAGGAATAGAACACTAGAAGTTTATAAAGTACAAAGTACTTTCTATTCATACTCTTTCATCTTAAATAGGAACAGCATGTCATTAGCTAATTTTTAAATGTTTGTCAGGTGATATGCTGAGATTTTATTCACTTTGGCTAATTTTTCACAACAGCTATTTGCGTTATAAGCATCTTCTTACAGGTGAGGAAACTGAGGTTTAATGGAGTTAGTGACAGTGAGGCTGGTATTTGAACCTTGGCAGCATGACTCCAGAGTGTACTCTTAACCCAGTATGCATGATCTAAGAAGTTCTGTTTGGCCATGTCTCGGGTTTTTCCAGAGTGAAATGAGTGCTTCTGGAAGAAAGCACAAAGTCATTCATGCTGAATTCCTGTGGAAATTGTGAACAAATGTTGGAAACAGCTGGTTGTAGAAATGGGGTGTCACAAACCAAATTAAGCTTGGCCACGTAGCCTGCTAGTTTGTAAGCATTTGTGAGCCAAATCTCCAAATCATTATTTGCTCTCACTGGGTATAATAGGCATTATGTAGGATGTAGTGTTGAAGGTAAAACTGGATAGAAGGATGGACCTACAAAGGTAATTGTGATGAATATGACAAATAAATGTAAGAGATTTGATTCTTAGTGTGCCATTGTGCTATTTGAAATGGCAATTTTGATAAAACAGTATTTTAGTTGGAAGTAGAAAATCCTCAAAAGACCTTAAGCAGATTTTTTTAACTTTTGATTTTTAAACATTTTTTTAGGTATATCTTTAAATCCTGAACAATGGAGCCAGCTGAAGGAACAGATTTCTGACATTGATGATGCAGTAAGAAAACTGTAAATCAGAGCCATATAAAACCTGTACTGTCCTAGTTGTTTTAATCTGTCTTTTTACATTGGCTTTTGTTTTCTAAACATTGTTTTCCAAGCTGTTGTATATTTGGATTGCAGAACAATTTGTAAGATGAATACTTTTTTTTAAATGTGCATTATTAAAAATGTTCTGAGTGAAGCTGATTGTCAGTTTTATTAAGGAGGCTTGCTTTTGTGTCCACCACCTAGTGTAAAATAAAATCAAGTAATACAATCTTAACTGTTGTGGCCTTCTTTGATTAGAAGAGTTGGTACTGTTTAAGGCCAAAAATAACAGTTTATCTACCTTTTAGTTTCAGCTCAGCCTTTCCATTCAAAAGGGTTTGCTTTGCATTGAATTTATAAACTTGTGATTTGTGAAATTCATAGTTGATCTGTTCTAATCAGCTGTCTGGACTTGTTTGATTTTTTTTTCCCCGACCTCAGTGATATTTCACTTTCCCCTTTTTTCTTCACTTTTGTTTCTTTCTAATAACTATCTTGTCATGTTCAATTTTCATTTTGCCTTTGTTCTTTCTCTTGAATATGTGTGCTAATTTGGAACATCTGAAACTGTCAAAATGTTAGTTATCTCAGTAAGGTACTTGTAAGTAAAATATAGGAGAACTACAATTACTAATTCTACTGTGTTAAGTATTAGGAGATATAGTTTGATAAACACCATGGCTTGTTTGAAAACTCCGAGCAAGTAAATGTATGTCATAACCTGTAGTATTCTGTGTAGTTGTTATCTTACTGCTTAGTCTGCAGAACATAATAACTTAGGTGTCTGATTTGCTTTCACTTATTATACATACTCACAATGGGATGATGTCTATAAAATCAGATATTGTTACATTAGACTAGGATTTAATAGAAAGTATGAAAGCTTACTGGCCTAACATTTTATTTTATAACATTGAGTATGGATTATGGACAGCCAGAGATATAACTGAGTTTAACTGTCATAGTAAATGTCAATTTTTAGAGGAAAGAGCATATTGAGCACATATTTGTGATTTTTGGCCTTTGCTTCAGTAGACTTGGTTCTTTTGCAGTTTTATCTACTGGACAGTGGCATTCTAGACTTAATGTTACTAAGTTTTAGCAGGTACTCTGAATTGATTTTCATTGAGCCATAATGATGAAGCAGAAATAGGCTGAGGCACAGATTTCAGGGGTTTTGTAGCAATAAGTAGGGCATGGTGTGCCTTAGAATGTAAAGGAACTGTAACAGATTAAGGTGGCAGTGAAGAAGAAGGAATTCTCTTCACTCTAGATGATGAAATACTGATATTTTAATCACATTGACAGGACATAGTTCTAGATAGAACAGTTAAAAAGAAAAGTTTAAAGATGTGAAAAGTTGTTTCTGACATTTGGTAGCAAATCGCAAATGGTTACTGCCATATCAGAGAGTTGCACTATAATACCAAGTTTGATTACTACGTCTAAAACATTTTATAGTAGAATTGTCAAGGACTTATTTCAAAATCATCTGCCAGGCCAGTGGAGTTACTAGGTTTTTTTCTGGCAGCTATGTTTTTTTTAGAAATGTTTTTAAGCAGTAACCCTAATATGTGCATTAATTGGGGAAATAAATCCTCCTTTCTGATATTTTAGCCTATATCACATAATAGGTACCAAAGTGTTCAGAATACATATTTTAGACAAATCATACTTGTTTGAAAACTTCCCCCTCATTTGGGAACATAGTAACTGAATTGGGTAGATTTGTAAATTCCTTATTATATATACAGAAAGGGTAGTTAGAACATATAACTCTGATTTTGGTATAAACGAAAAGAGAATAATGGGTAACTTTCCTAGGTTTATGTGAAATTAGGAGGTATGTGCATTTGGAAACAATCTGCTAGTACAGAGGTGGTGCTGAAATCTGTTACCTAGGCATTTTCTAGCTGTTTAACATTGTCATTAACACTTGCACCTAAGGAGTGTTTCTCTGGCAGATTTTTGGTAAGGTTCTTGGTAAATTCATTTTGATATATTACTGAATATATAATATACAGAAATTATCAATCTCATGTGAAAGGAATGAGAACTGGGTTAAAAGAAGAGAAAATAACTTGTGCTGGAAACAAAAGATAGGGTAATGTTTTCTGTTTCAACTTTACCTTCTTGGTAAGATTTCTTCCAGGAAGAAAGTGTGGCATTTTGAGGCAGTGGAATGCCAAAGTTAATTGAATTCACATCAGCCCTTGAATGTGTGCAGTAGCAGGGCCTCTCTAAAGAATTTTTCCTCTGTGTCTTTTTAAACTGCAAGTAGCATCTGACCAATTTCCAGAGCTCTTGGCATTTTATTTAAAGAACAACCACTAGAAAAAAACTCTTATAATTTTGTTCTTGTTTTGCTTCATAAATGCCTAAGAACTTCTTTTGAAAGAAGAACGCGCCTACCTCATTAGCCAATCACAATGCTGTGATGATCAGCCTATTCTACATGATGTGTTTAGGAAGAAAGACAGGAAAAAAGGGTACATCCTGGCTTGGCTATTGAGGGGAAAGGTGAAGAACTGAGTATTGATTATTACGTGTTCCTGATGGGGGTATATTAGAAGAGTACTATGAAATTCTGAAATTTAAAAGTGCTAATACTTCGGATGTCTCCTGAAATTATTTGCAACTCACTTTTTATGGAAATTCAGAGAAACACTCACAACACTTTTTGCTTTTTTTTCTTTTTTAAAGTGGTGTTTTTCTAGATAAACTAGTGGTAAACATTCACATGGTTAACAAATATGTAATTCTGTACTTGTGGAATACCTGTCTGCTTTGTTTGGTACATCTTCCATGGAGATGTCGATGAATATAATACTGCATCTGTGAATATTTTAAATGTTGAAATAAAAACAAGAAATGTGCCCTCTGTGTCATCCCAGTTTCACATACCGGAAGGTGAATGGCAAAGTTATCCGCTGAATAGGTTTTGTTAACTAGGACACCTTTTCACTGTGAATGCTTTGGAATGTGAATTAGCCTTTGAGTGTTAAATCGTCTAAGGACCTCTGGGAGTGGGTGGTAAGGTCCTGCTTGTTTTCATTTACTTGATCCAAATGGAAAAATGAAAAATATTAAGGTATACATGGCCTCTTTTATCTGTATGAGTGCTTTGTGGTCTGATTATTCCTTGTTATAATTAATATATAAAGACTGTTTTTCCTTTCTTGATTAGTAGTTTTGCTTAGTTGAGATCTCTCATTGTTTAAATTTCCATTTAGGGAAACTTAAACTGGGATAGAGAGATCCATGGAAGATTACTTATAACTCTTGTTCCACTTGATCAACTGTGAATTTTAATAAAACATTGACTCAAAAATCCAGTCAAGAAGAAAATAGTACTTGGAATCTACACAGTTAATCACTGACCTTGCAGTTTTGTGGTATGGCTCAAAGCAGTTACGGTATACACAAGGAGTTTGAGAAGCATGAAATGTTAAAATACCATGCAGAATTATTTACTATATAGCAGTTTATTCAAGACTTGCAGCCCTTTATGTCAAAGATCTTGCTACACAGGACACCCCCTGACCTCTGTCAGTTCATCACAGTTCAAATCTTCCCAGACCTCCTTTTACAGCCGTTTAGTCCTGGACTAACAAGGACCTACTGTTTCTGCCTCAAATGAAGCATTCCTCTCTCTCCTTATTTCACTCTCTGGCTCTTGATAGTTTGAATAGTTTTTTTTTGTTTGGTAACTTATTTTAGCTTGGAAATGATTTAGGCCACTTACTTTTTAAAAAGTGGTAGAAAATAAGTACTTTCCCTGAGTCGCAGCAGTTGGATACTATATCCTACCTTGATAACAGAATGCTGTGTGCGAGGGGCTTCTACCCTCCAAGCCAGAACTTAGCTAAAATACTGTGTATTGTAGCTCCTGTGTTTCAGAAGTGATGTGAAGTTCCACTTTGGCCCCCTTCTAATTCCCAAATAAGTTACTGCAAGAACAATACAGAGAATTCTCATATATCCCTTCACTTGGAGATTCCATGCAAATTTTGCCAGTTGTTCCAATAATGTCTTTATAGGAAAAGCTTACAGCCCATTTGGTTGTTAGTCTCCACTTTGACACAGTTCTTCACTTCTTTCACTTTTACAACATTGACACCTCTGGTGATTTGGTTGTTCGTAGGTCCTGAGTAATGTTCTCAGGGCTGGACAAGGCCTAGAAGCTGGATGGCTGAGGAGCTGGAGACAGCTTGGTTGTGAATGAAAGATGGACTGGGCGGCTGTGGAAACGTGGATCAGGGGCAGATGTGTGACTGAAAGTGTATGCAGCATCTGACGTACAGAGTTGGCTGGTTTCAGTGCACGTTTGAATTGACCTCAGCTGTGATTTCGATCACTTTCCACTTTTGTTTTCTGGTGACTTACTCCTCAGTGCAACCTTAACTGTGAGTACTTTTAATAATTTTAAAGAAAAAATTTATTACATACTTCACCCTGTTTTAACATCAGAAATCTGATCATTTTGGCTATCAAACCACTCCCTGCTACTCTCCAACACACCACACACACACTTGAGCTTCTCAAGTTTAGACCATGGACTTGTCCAATACTGTTTGGGCAGCGTGGTCAAACGGTGCACACGCCAGTCATGAACCTTCGAGGTCTGCTGCCTCTGTTCACAGTTGGCCTTGGAATATAGAAAACATTTTCATTTATTCACACCTTGAGTGATCCAAAAAGATGAGAGGGTAGTGTGAAGACAAATAGCAGAAATCTGAGGATTTGAGGAATTTAAGAATTTCAGCCCTTGATTTAGGCTCAAAAGTACCTTTTGGTGGTGAGGTTTGAAGACTATTAACTAAAAAATAATTTTAGAAGCCATATGGTTTTCCTTAAAATTCTTGGTTCAGAAACAAAGGTCTTTTGGTATCTCAGTACTAATAAGTAGATTCTTTTTTGATCTATGATACTTTTTCCCCCTGAATATGGAGAAATGCTTCTTGCTCACTATAGAGTCATTAACTGGTAGACAGAGAAAGCTCTTAGAAACAGTTGAGAACATTTTCAATACATTGGAGTCCCATAACAATGGCTCTTGAATTTCTAAGTAGAAAGAAAGCTATTACTTGCTGTAAAAGAAGTGTTCAAAGTAGTGTTGTCAGCAAGCCACTTCGACTAGAAAACTGCCTCCAGAAGGTTAATGGGTGTGATAACTTTAAAAAGAAATTTAAAAATACATCATAGTCTGGATTTTTGCAACCTTTTCAACTCCAGCAATCTCCTGGCAGCAAAAAAAACTACAGAGTGTTTACAACTTTCCTGTATTGGAAGTTTATCCCCTTTAAAACGTCTCTTATTGTAAACTATCAGTGGCATAATAGCTCCCATTTATTGAGTGCCAAGATGAAGTATGGACAATGAGGGATACTGAGAATCTAATTTTTCTATTTAACAGTCATCATTTCATGAGGAGTTACTTTTGTTACTCATATTTTATAGGTGGAAATTGAGGTTTCCAGAAAACGGTTTGGTCACAGCAACACAGTAAGTGGAAGAAGCAGAATTGGAATCCACATTGGCCTATTCCAAAACCTGAGGTTGTGTTTACCTGTGTTCCTGTAGTATAGACCTTGGACAATGGCAGAATTGACTTGTGGGTCTTTGATTTAGCAATGGACCCTCTCAAAGTAAACCTCATCTCGATTTTCACTGTCTTCATAAGGTAGAATTAGCACCTAACCCAGCACATCTTGTTGAAAGTTTCTTAAAATCATTTCCAACTTCCTCAGAGCAAGGTTAAACTCTGAGAAAGTTAGTATTGGTTTGCTCCAGTTAGATGTTGCCCCTAACCACAGCTCCTCAAACAGGTAGGTTGAATTCTTGAGCATAGTGACTAGGATTTCCTGTTGGCCACCAACTTGAGGTACCATAGGCCTTGTGATCATGTAGGAAAAACTTAACAATTTGTCATGAAGATACTGGGAAACTCTACCCAGTACTCTGTAGACCTTTATGGGGAAATAATCTAAAAAAGTGGGTATATGTATAACTTTGCTGTACACCTGGAACTCTACAACATTGTAAACCAATTAAAGATGCTGGGAAAGAGGAGAGAATTATGTAAAATCAGACTTGATTTTCTTCCACCTTTTCAATGGGCATGAAATTGAACCTAGAGACTCTGTACACTGCGCATGCACTATCTTCTGGGCACCTTCAGATCCACTCTCCACTCTGGCCCTGGTTGGCTAGCCTGGACGGACATGGTATCAGGCTCCCCTGCTTTCTGGCTCCTGGCTGACTGGCCAGTGCAGAACCCCACCAGGAAATTGCAGCCTCATGGACTGTCACCCTCCAGGCTCCTCTGTCCTCCACTACTTCCCAGGGTTTGCTCAAATTCGTTTCCATTGAGTTGGTGCTGCCATCTGACCATCTCATCCTCTACTGCCGCCTTATCCTTTTGCCTTCGATCTTTCCCAGCATCAGGGTCTTTTCCAGTGGGTCAACTTGTATTAGATGACCAAGGTATTGGAGCTTCAGCATCAGCCCGTCCAATGAATATTCCAGGTTGATTTCCTTCAGGATTGACTGGCTTAATCTCGTTGCAGTCCAAGAGACTCGAGTCTTTTCTAGCACCACAATTCAAAAGCTTCAATTCTTCAGTGCCCAGTCTTCTTTATGATCCAGCTCTCACATTCGTGCATGCTACTGGAAAAATCCTGGGTTGCTGGTTCAGTCATTAAGTTGTATCTGACTTTTTGTGACCCCATGAACTGTAGCATGCCAAGCTCCTCTGTCCATGGGATTTTCCAAGCAAAAAGACTGGAGTGGGTTGTCATTTCCTTCTCCAGGGGTCTTCCTGACCCAGGGATTGAACCTGTGTCTCCTGAGTCTCCTATATGGCAGGTGGATTCTTTACCACTATGCCATCTGGGAGTGAAAGTGAAAGTCGCTCAGTCATGTTTGACTCTCTGTGACCCCATGGAGCATCCAGTCCATGGAATTATCCAGGCCAGAATACTGGAATGGGTAGCCTGTCCCTTCTCCAGGGGATCTTCCCTCCCCAGGGATTGAACCCAGGTCTCCCACAATGCAGGCAGATTCTTTACCAACTGAACTATCAGGAAAGCCCCGGGAGGGCCTGAAAAAACATAGCTTTGACTATACGGATTTGTTGGCAAAGTTGTCTCTGCTCTTTTAATACGCTGTCTAGGTTTGTTAATAGCTTTACTTCCAGGGAGCAAGTGTCTTTTAATTTCATGACTATGGTCCCTGTCTACAGTGATTTTAGAGCCCAAGGAAATAAAGTCTGTTGCTGCTTCTGCTTTTTCCTGTAGTCTACTTATGTTTGTAAAGGGTCTCAAACTCTGCTCAAGTTGTGATTTGAGGATATCGCCTGCTTTCTGTTGGCACTGTGACTGCTACAGTAACAGGCTCCAGAAACGACCCCAGGAAACTGATGCTCAGAGTTGTATTCTGAGATGGAGAGGACGGGTGAGGGCACTGGGACAAGAATCAACTGTGATCTGTGGCCAGGCCACACCACTCAGACAGCCGTGTGGGAGCATGGCAGCTTCCGGTCAGAGAGCGAGACTGTAGACCGAGTGGCTGTGGCCCCTGAGTGAATATGGCTATAGCTGTGACTGTAAAGGTTTTGCAGACACCTCACTTTTGACACTCTCGGGAAAGCACCTGTGCTGTGCTTAGTCACTCAGTCATGTCTGACTTTTGCAGCCCCATGGACGGTAGCCCTCCTGGCTCCTCTGTCCATGGGGATTCTCCGGGCAAGACTACTGGAGTGGGTTGCCATGCCATCTTCCCAACCCTGGGATTGAACCCAGGTCTCCAACCCAGGTCTCCAGCACCAAGGGAAAGGAAAAGGAAAAGCTGTGAATACAAACGTTAAGGCACATGAGGAGCTAGAGGGCCTCGATGGCAGCGTTGAAAGGCTCTGTCATCTGTGGTCATTGTTTCTGGGACAAGCCCAGGATGGTTGTAAGGACTGCAGAGTTGTAGCACCGATTAATGCCCAGTCCTGTGAACCTGTGAAGGGCACTGGTTGGGAAAGGAGATGGCATTTGGGCCCCAAATTTCCCTGGACCTCTGCTGCCTGCAGAAGCAGGCCACTCCACCTGCTACTGCCTCCAGTTCTATAACCAGCGTTAGAGCCTAACATTTCCGCTGGAATTCCAGGGCTTCTCCTGGAGAAAGCCTATAGAAACAGAGGAAGATATCTGATGATTTCTCCAGTCTACTAGAGGAGTCTAGAGAGCGTTTGGGGGAGTAGCTGCTAAGTGTGTTAGACCAGGGAGTCTAACACATAGATGGGAGTGGCCTTTATTTAGTGACCACTTAAGAATGTGTTCCATCTCCATGAACTTGGACTTGAATTTCTCCCTCCACACATTTTATTTTGCAACTTTTCAAACCTACAGAAAAGTTGAACAAATAGCTGAACATTGTCTCTTTTTTGCTGAATTATTCGTGATATGTTGTTTGGGTCAAAGTACGTGGAAAAAAAATTCAGCCTCCCAGAAATGTGTAGTTGCAAAAGGGAGCAGTATTTTAATAGAGTTTTTGATAATTATGGATACTCTTTGATAACAACTAGACTTCCCTTGTGGCTCAGCTGGTAAAGAATCCGCCTTCAACTCAGGAGACCTGGGTTGGGAAGAAGGGAAAGGCTCCTTCCCTGGAGAAGGGAAAGGCTACCCACTCTAGTATTCTGGCCTGGAGAATTCCTTGGACTGTATCCACGGGGTCGCAAAGAGTTGGACCGACTGAGGGACTTTCACTTTGATAACAACCACAAAACTTGACAAGTGGTACTTTATTAAAGGTCAGTTGCACTATGTAATTTTTGCTTAAAAGTGTGAGTTACACCACTGGCAACAAATGCTATCTGTTGTTTTCCTTGAAGTGTAGGGTTCAGTTTGTTCATTTTTGAGAAATGTCTGCTAACTCTACAAGTCAGAGTAATCGTAATTTGTCAGCTGTTCTTGCAAATAAAACCAGTGCTCCATGGAGAGAAACAGTAGTTCAGTTCATGGTCCAGACAGTTGTGCTTATGCTCTTCCTGAAGAGTGCCATTGAACTTCAGCATCTTTCGCAAGAATACTTTCTTCTACCGAATCCCACTATTATCACAACTTAGAAAAATTTGGTAATTTTACCTAAAAATCAGTTAAAATATCCCCAATTGTTCCCCTAAATGTTGTTTCTTCCCCTGATGCGGTATATAATCAAGGTTCATGCTACTCATTTGGTTATTAGTCTTTTTAATCTAGAATAATTACCTATTTATGTTTTCAATAACACTGACTTTTTTTTTTAAGAGAGTCCAAAGCCAAGTGTCTTGTAGGATAGCCCACATTCTAGATTTGTCTGTTTCCTCATGGCTCAATTCAGGTGAAATATCTTTTGCAAGAATACTATTAATACATGGGTGAGGAATACTATTAATACATGGGTGAGGAACACTACTGTTGTTACATGGGTGAGGAACACTATTGATACATGGGTGGGGAATACTACTGATAAGTGGGTGGGGAATGCCATTGATACATGAGTAATGAATGCTATTGATACATGGATGAGGGATACTATTGATACATGGGTAAGGAACACTATTGATACATGGGTAAGGAACACTATTGATACTATATGTTGTTTGGGTCAAAGTACGTGGAAAAAAAATTCAGCCTCCCAGAAATGTGTAGTTGCAAAAGGGAGCGGTATTTTAATAGAGTTTTTGATAATTATGGATACTCTTTGATAACAACTAGACTTCCCTTGTGGCTCAGCTGGTAAAGAATCCGCCTTCAACTCAGGAGACCTGGGTTGGGAAGAAGGGAAAGGCTCCTTCCCTGGAGAAGGGAAAGGCTACCCACTCTAGTATTCTGGCCTGGAGAATTCCTTGGACTGTATCCACGGGGTCGCAAAGAGTTGGACCGACTGAGGGACTTTCACTTTGATAACAACCACAAAACTTGACAAGTGGTACTTTATTAAAGGTCAGTTGCACTATGTAATTTTTGCTTAAAAGTGTGAGTTACACCACTGGCAACAAATGCTATCTGTTGTTTTCCTTGAAGTGTAGGGTTCAGTTTGTTCATTTTTGAGAAATGTCTGCTAACTCTA
This sequence comes from Madoqua kirkii, assembly GCA_006408675.1. Lineage (NCBI taxonomy): Eukaryota > Metazoa > Chordata > Mammalia > Artiodactyla > Bovidae > Madoqua > Madoqua kirkii. The sequence continues at coordinate 4,710 of SJYC01145975.1, read as the reverse complement.
CAAGTCAGAGTAATCGTAATTTGTCAGCTGTTCTTGCAAATAAAACCAGTGCTCCATGGAGAGAAACAGTAGTTCAGTTCATGGTCCAGACAGTTGTGCTTATGCTCTTCCTGAAGAGTGCCATTGAACTTCAGCATCTTTCGCAAGAATACTTTCTTCTACCGAATCCCACTATTATCACAACTTAGAAAAATTTGGTAATTTTACCTAAAAATCAGTTTAAATATCCCCAATTGTTCCCCTAAATGTTGTTTCTTCCCCTGATGCGGTATATAATCAAGGTTCATGCTACTCATTTGGTTATTAGTCTTTTTAATCTAGAATAATTACCTATTTATGTTTTCAATAACACTGACTTTTTTTTTTAAGAGAGTCCAAAGCCAAGTGTCTTGTAGGATAGCCCACATTCTAGATTTGTCTGTTTCCTCATGGCTCAATTCAGGTGAAATATCTTTTGCAAGAATACTATTAATACATGGGTGAGGAATACTATTAATACATGGGTGAGGAACACTACTGTTGTTACATGGGTGAGGAACACTATTGATACATGGGTGGGGAATACTACTGATAAGTGGGTGGGGAATGCCATTGATACATGAGTAATGAATGCTATTGATACATGGATGAGGGATACTATTGATACATGGGTAAGGAACACTATTGATACATGGGTAAGGAACACTATTGATACATGGATGAGGAATACTATTGATATATGGGTGAGAAGCACTGCTGATGCATGGGTGAGGATCTGCACTTCATGTCTCACACTGGAAGGCATCTCAGGCCAGGTTGTTTTACTGTTTGGTCACTAGGTTAGTTAAGGTGGGAGTTGCCAGGTCCCTCCATTTAAAATTAGAATACCTTCTTCCCTCATCTTTTTTTATGCATGTAAGTTTGGGGGACCTAGTGTGGAAGGGAAGAATGGTTCCCATGTATTGGCAGTGGAGTTTGCCCTCTTGGGCTTCTCATGCCACTGACCAGTCAGAGGCAGAGAAGGGAGGTTTTGTAAGATTGAATTGACTGATGGCTGTGGAGAACTATGTTTGGAAACCAGGGGATTTATTGATCATTTATTATACTCCCTTGATGAATTATCTTGGGCATTTATTGATATTTTGTACTCCCTTGATCAGTTGTCCTGGTGAGTGAAAAACTGCAATGACCTTTAGAGAAAAGGACTCAAACACTGTAGCAGTGAAGAGTTTGGACTCGCCATCTGGTAAGTAATCCTGATCCAGCCAAGATGCTGGGAAAGGTTAAGGGGCACATAGTGGGCTGTGGGAAAAGGCAGCTACAATGACCAACAGAGGCCTTTTGATGTCAGGAGTATCATAACTGTTTTGTGTAAATTCTTGTCTCCCTCCCTTTTCTCTAGATGGGAACATAAGAAAATGGATAGCAACTAATACTGATATGGTAGCTGATAGAACTTCATGCCCACTCTGTGACAGGGGCTCGATCTTTCAGGACCAGAAAGGATGCTGAAGGCAAAAAGTCTTGGGTGGTAGCGCTAGCTCTGTCTCCATCTCATCCCTGTCTATGTATCTTCTCTGTCTGCCTACCCACCTACCTGTCTTCTGGAGTGCATATGTACTTACAGAGACTCAGACACAGATGCACACACATACAGCTGTATACATATATGTATGTAGCAATATGTTCTATCTCTCCAGACCCATTGCACCTTGTTCTCTATCCCGGGAGGCTGATATAGATAGATTACATCAATAGGCTGTGCTCTCTTGTTTCTCGTTGGATTTGGTCCCTGATGAAAGGAAAGTGAGGTGGCGTTGGGGTCACTTCAGGCTGGCAGTGTTTCTCATCACTGCTGCTTGCCTGTGAGTTTCTTCTGTTGAGTTTCCCATAACTGTTCTTGTCCTTCACCTTTTGGTGGTGGGATGTGACAGCTCCTCTATTATTAGTAGCCTGGGGTTAGAGCATGGTTACCCTCTGGTTTTCCTGATCTTTACCCACACTTTTGTGAATAATCTAATGGGAAACTGACTGGTATTTGGCGAATACAATTAACAGAGGGAACTATTTTGGGGATGAAGAGTCTCTGTTGTCCAGACCTCTAGATTAGAATTAAAGGAAGTATGTCTTTAAACCTTGAGCTTGCAAAAGACTTGATTCACTTAGAGTGTTTGTTCCTCGTGCACTATGTGGCTTCTAAAAACAATCATATCAATGGCCATAAGTAAACATTTCCTGGGTATCCCTGGTAGCACAGTGGATGGGAATCCACCTGCCAGTTCAGGAGGCACAGGTTCGATCTTTGGTCTCAGAGAATCCCACGTGTCATGGGACAACTAAGCACATGCACCACAGCTCCTGAGTCTGTGCTCTGGAGCCTGGGTACCACAGCTACTGGAGCCTGAATGCCCCAGAACCTGTGCTCCCCAATAAGAGAAGCCCGTGCACCACAACCAGAGAAAAGCCTGCCCAGCAATGAAGACCCAACATAGCCAAATAAATAAATGGTAATTAATTTAAAAAAACTGTAAAAAAGTAAAGTGAAGTCGCTCAGTTGTGTCCGACTCTTTGCGACCCGTGGACTGTAGCCCACCAAGCTCCTCTGTCCATGGGATTCTTCAGGCAAGAATACTGGAATGGGAGTAAACATTTCCTAAAATCATCAACTAGAAATCATCAATCCAAGAAGGATGAGTTTTTCAGAGTTGGGGCCCCCTAATTTAATCAGGCAAACCTCCTCTCTCGTACACGGCTACATATTCTTTTTGTCCCATCTCAGTACCAAAGAGACTCATGGCTGTCAGGGGAACGTGAGACTACTGCCATCAGGGGTGACTGCCTTCTGCTGTGCGAGGGTAATTACCAGGGGCTGCCAGTCTGCCACACGCTGCCCTTGACAGAGGTTTCCAGCATGTTCAACTCCCAAAGCTGATTGCCAGATGGCATAAACAGATGTGGTCAGAATTAGATAAGGCGATAAGGAAGTTTCTGTTCACTTGAAAGGTGATAGGAGACGTTGGCCACCTTGAAGAGTGGACAGCGTAAGTCCCCAAGGCAGGAAAACCAAGCTGGACATCAAGATTCCAGCCACAAGTGGCTGACTTGGAAGTCTGAATAATTTATTACAGGGGATGATATAAACTTTCGGCCACAGACAGGTTTTCATTCTTCTTGTCTGCCCCATGATTGTTGTTGAGTTGCTGAGTCTTGTCCAACTCTTTGTGACCCCGTGGATTGTAGCTCACCAGGCTCCTCTGTCCATGGGATTTCCCAGGCAAGAATACTGCATTGAGTTACCATTTCTTTCTTCAGGGGATTCCCTGACCCAGGGATTCAACCCAGCTCTCCTGTATTGCAGGCAGATTCTTTACCTCTGAGCCACCAGGGAAGCCGCCTCTGCCCCATTGGTACAGGTCTTTTTACAGGGGAGGAATGTGCTGAAAGCTAAAGGCCTTGGCAGTTTATAAAAATGGTGATAAGCAGGTCTTTATCACACTTTCAGTGGCTGAAGGAAAGAATTGCTCTGGTTGTAGATTATGGAGGCTCATCAGGGTTGGGTTCTCAAACCTGTGAATGGGAAGCTTTGGCCTATTTCATTTGTGCTTTTGTAATGGCATCAAGTTTATTTTTATTATTTAATTTATTTATTTTGGCCATACCACATGGCTTGCAGGATCTCCATTCCCCAACCAGGGATTGAACTTGGGCCAGGGCAGTCAGTGACAGTCCAGAATCCTAACCACCAGGCCACCAGGGAACTCCTACAGCTTATTTTTAAATATAGGAACTTTCTGTGAGTGGTTCCTGAGTGAGTGGCAGTGTCATGGGGAGATGGGGAGACGTGATGGCAATTGTTTCAACAGTTTTGGTGTATGGATAAGCTCCTGTGCATGCGGGAAGCCTATCAATAATTGGCAAAACATATTAATATGAACATCCATATCTTCATTTGTATCAGTCAGTCTCAACACTTAATATATGGTGGCCCTAGTAGTAAAGAACCTGCCTGCCAACGCAGGTTCGATCCCTGGGTTGGGAAGACTGGAGGAGGTCGTGGCAACCCACTCTAGTATTCTTGCCTGGAGAATCCCATGGATAGAGGAGCCCGGCGGGCTACAGTCCATGGGGTTGCACAGCATTGAACATGACTGAAGAGACTTAGTACGCAGCACAAAGGAGACCGAATTGCCTTCTGTATGGGCTTTACAGATAGGAAAGGTCTGACAATTCTGCAAGACTACACTAGAGAAGCTTTAGCACCTGAAATGCCTTCTTTCTCAATTGGAGGAGCCATTCCAAAGATCACGCAAGCAGTCAGGGAGAAGATCCTTGGTCACCATCTAGCGGTAATCTAGGGAATGTCCAAGGCATAGCCACGCTGCACAAATGATCTGTAGTGAAACATTCGTCATTTCCAATTGATTATGGCCAATACTTTTGCAAAACACAACAAAAAATTATTAGAAAAATTATGTAAAAGTACAAAGAAAACACAAGTTGCGATTTTTTAATGAGTCAACACATAGCATTTTATAACTATAATCAGAACAAACAGATCATAGGGAAAAGAAAATAACTGTACACATAATTCATTGCAAGTGTAAACAAAACTAAACAGAGTGAAATTGCTAGTTCCTCATGTAAATGCCTGAATGAAGTGCTGAACAAACACTATATGTGTCATTAAGTTTTGTACCAAGTATTTGATATAAATGTGTATCAATTTTACTA
>SJYC01145971.1:0-30066 GCA_006408675.1 Madoqua kirkii | reverse complement strand
ATATGGTAGCCATATGTGGCTACTTAAATAACATTAAATATGCAGCTCCCCAGGAGCACAAACCACATTTCAAGAGCTGAATAGTTCATGGCACTCATGTTGGATAGCCCAGATTACAGATCACTTTCTTCACCGTAGAAGGTTTTATTGTTATGCTGGTCTATAGAGACGAGAGCACCAAACCCTTACTGCATAATACTATGGCAGTGTCCACCACAGTGAACCTGATTCTCAGACAGAGATGTCAGGGAAAAGGAAAATACTTTAGAAATGTTTTTATGAAAAACACTAAACTTTTAACTCTAATTATAGACTTAAATTTGTGTGGCTCTAGGCTATAAGCATCATCAGAACTGCCCAGAATCCCACAACGTACCTAGAACCAGTGCTCTGCAAACAGAATCTATAGTAGTTCTATTTCATGAGTGACTCATTTTAGGAAACTATGTCAGTGTAAGAGAATTCTTCCTGAAGCAAATAAATTGAATGTCATAAAAGTGTAATAATCTTTGTTAAAATCTCAAGGGAATTTATGTTTGTACATTTATAAAATTTAGTGTACATACAAAGTCTTTTTATATTTCAATATCTATTTGATGCAGAAAAGTTGTAAATAAATGTAATCAAAAAGAGATGAATGCCAGTTAAAATAAATATGTTTGAAGATGAGAAAAATTTTTAATAATGATATAAGCCTTAAAATAATGGTTTATAACATATCCCCAGTAAGTCATAAGTTAACAGATCCTCAGTAAATCATACGTTGCTCTTAACTTTTGGTTCATTTTCTTAGAGCAACACTAGGAAATAACTTTTAGAAGTGGAGAGCCTGACAATAAGTGCTCGGTATTACTTCAAAGCAGTATAAAATGCTCAGAAGTTTCAGAAGTTAGTTTCTAGAGGATGACAAATACTTGACTACACAAGAGTCATCAGCCTTGCCTGGCAGGATGGTGCTGTCAAATTCAAGGTGCACAGACAAAGATGGAGGCAGTTTCATTTTTTAAATTGACTTTGAAAGTCTTAATGATATATGTACATTTCATGGAAATATGAGCTTTAGTATAATGGTCTGTTCTCTTCAGACAGATGGGACTCAATTTATGTTCTACATGATTGTATCCCAGAATTTCAGCCTTAAGATGTTTGTCATAATATAGTTAATCTATTATTTTATGAGGGCTACTAAATCTTGGCCTCCTAAATTTGGGTAGATGCATGCCAAATTTATGATGGCGCTTGTCTAAAAATGACAGATGCTGCCAAAGCAGAAAACTATCATTTTCTTCTACTCAACAGCACAAAGTCTTGGTGCGAGAAACAGAAATGGGGGAAAGAGGCATTTACAAAGACCTTGCTGGCTAATCAATGGAGTCCTGCAGCAGTCTGTGGAAATGAGAAGCTGTCAGATGGGAAACTTAGCCCCATTTGTAACAACACATAAAAACTGTGAAACACACAGGGGAACCCATAAAAACGACGAGGCGAGGGTCTCCATTTGTATCTTTGGCAGAAAAACTCTTCGACAAAATTGAAAAATGCAGTTTCATAAGGTAATGGGATGACCATAAAAAGCTGAACTATAGCCTTTCCAGGCAAATCGTACTGATGTACTAGTTGATAACTGCTCTGGGTTCACACCTGAGGAACTCCCACCATGCAAAAGCACATTATGCTGAAAGCTAAAACAGGCTTTGAGATGTCCTCACTTCTTTCCTTCCTTCTTAGGTATTTTCTGGTGCTTTCATTTCTATCTCCATGTTATGGTCATGGGTATAGGATAAAACAGGGCTTCCCAGGTGGTAAGGAATCTGCCTGCCAATGCAGGAGACGCAAGAGACGTGGGTTCAGTCCCTGAGCCGGGAAGATCCCCTGGAGGAGGGCATGGCATCCCACTCCAGTATTCTTGCCTGGAGAATCCCATGGACAGAGGAGGCTGGTGGGCTATAGTCCATAGGATTGCAAAGAGTCAGACAGGATTGAAGTGACTTGCACACACATATACACATAAGGGATAAACAAAACAGTGTTTCTGTGCCCAGTGGAAATCGTTTAGAGGGGTGATCCAAATGCTACTGTAATTGTGGACAATGTTCAGGAAAATCCACTGGACCCCTGAGGAGGCAGCCAAGGCTCTGCCATACTGGTGATGCTCTTGCCCTCTGCTGACCTCTATCTCAAGGAGTGCGTCTGCCTCCGGTTACATAAAGTCAACATCTGTCAAGCAGGAGCTTTGAGAACACTTGCCATGTACCTAAAGTGAGTGTTTTCATTCAAACTTGTCCTTGAAAAAATCTCTAACTCCTAAAGCTTTGGTCTCTTGCAGTTAAATGAAACAGACAACATATTGCACAGAAACGAAGGATTAAACAAAGCCGTAATGGCCCTTTCACTGCCACCTCTCCTACTGAAAAATACCAAGAGACAGCAAACATTTTAAAAGTAATACATAGTCCTACTCAATAGTCCTTAAAAAAGTGGGTTAGTGGTTTCTGACTTTGCACACTGGGACACTTGTATTAATTTTTCCAAGTCAGGAAAGTTTAGAAGTAATGGGAACAGTAGAATCTGCATGGGACAAGAAGCCCCAAGTTCCTACTCTGACTCTACTGGGATATGAGTGGTGCCAGCTCACAAAGCCATTTCATTTTTCTAAGACCCAGGTCCTTCAATGTTGCCATATTTTTGGGAGCAGCTTGAAGATGGCTACTGTATGTTATTTTTCTTTGTAGCCCTAAGAGACAATACAGTAAAACGAACAAAACCCCACTACTTTGGAAGCCCTTGGGAGCAAGAAAGTGTCTTTCTGTTCATTGTTGTACCCTAGAAATGGCAAATGTTATAGATGCACTACACTACTACATTACTTTGCCGACTAAGGTCTGTCTAGTCAAGGCTATGGTTTTTCCAGTAGTCATGTATGGATGTGAGAACTGGACTATGAAGAAGGCTGAGCACCGAAGAATTGATGCTTTTGAACTGTGGTGTTGAAGAGGACTCTTGAGAGTCCCTTGGGCTGTAAGGAGATCCAACCAGTCCATTCTGAAGGAGATCAGCCCTGGGATTTCTTTGGAAGGAGTGATGCTAAAGCTGAAACTCCAGTACTTGGCCACCTCATGCGAAGAGCTGACTCATTGGAAAAGACTTTGATGCTGGGAGAGATTGGGGACAGGAGGAGAAGGGGACGACAGAGGATGAGATGGCTGGATGGCATCACGAACTCAATGGGCGTGAGTCTGAGTGAACTCTGGGAGTTGGTGATGAACAGGGAGGCCTGGAGTGCTGCAATTCATGGGGTGGCAAAGAGTCAGACACGATTGAGCAACAGAACTGAACTGAAGCACAACACAGCACAAATATAGTCATGGACATTTTGGATAGGAGGAAAATGTCAAGAAACTTTTGGCATGGACCAAATGTCTCATGGACCAAATGTCTTATGGACCTTTTGGCAAGGATCCAAAGTCTGCTAATCTCCTGACCTGCAAAGCTATTTCTGAGACTTTTGGTATACTGACCATAGCCATCAATATGCATACTCCTTTGTATGGTTTTATTCTAGATGAATAAATGGTTTATTAGAGAAAGGAGGCATTCCTTGGCCCTTTTAGGCTATCCTGTACCTGGGTATCAGGGTGTAGAGGTGGAGCTTTCCTTTAAAAAAAATTATTTATCTGTTTGTATGGGCTCTCAGTCACCTCGCACGGGATTGTCATTATATCATGTGGGGTCTTTCCTGGCAGTGCACGGACTATCTAGGCATGGCATGTCGGCTTCCCTCTAGCTGTGGTGCATGGCTCCAGAGCACACAGTTTCAGTAGTTGTGGTGCATGGGCTTAATTGCTCTGCAGCATGTGAAATGGGTGGCTCAATAGTAAAGAATCCTCCTGCAATACAGGAGATGCAAATTAGAGCCCCTGGAGGAGGAAATAGCAATCCACTTCAATATTCTTGCCTGGGAAATTCCCATGGACAGAGGAGCCTGATAGGCTACAGTTTGTGGGGTTCTGAAAGAGTCAGACATGACTTTGGCAACTAAAGAAATGTGGGATTTTAGTTCTCTGAGCAGGTATTGAACCCATGTCCCATATGTTGGAAGGTGGATTCTTAACCACTGGACTACCAGGGAAGTCCTGGGGTAGGACTTTTGCTCTCCCTCTTTCTGTACATGTGTGATCTCCCATCTAAGCAAATCTCTCTATCAAGACCTTTGCCAAGACACATACAGAATATCTATGCCAAGTCACTGCTGTACACTAGTAGAGTTTGAGGGTCGTGTCCTTTCTGTTATTTTTCTCCTTGAGAGTTTTTCTCCAAGAAACTTCATATTATATTTACACCATGTTGATCTGTGCCCCTTTGCACAATGCTAATAATACCCAAACACAATTTTAAAAACCACTTTCCGTGGTCCGTAGATTCAGAGAAATGAGAAAGGGAAGAGATAAGAGGAAGAAAAATGCTCTCTGTTTTTCTCTGAGGTCATGTATAGCAGCTCATTTCCGGAGCTGTGAGACACTGGTACTGTGGATTTAAAAAACAGAGGCTTAAAGATATGTTTAAACTCTGGCTTATGAACAGACATTGAAATCACAGCTGTTTATCATTCAACTCTTACTTTGTTCTCTCCTTTCTTCCAGTTTGTTGGGCTTTCTTTGCATAACATCAATGTCTGAAGAAGTTACTTATGCAGATCTAAAATTCCAGGACTCCAGTCAGACAGAAAATACCCAGAAGTTTGACAAATTTGAGAAAGAAGGTAAGATTTTGAGCTATAGATGTGTTGTAATGTGGTCAGGGTGTAGAAAGTGGCAGAAGTGTTGAGTAGGTTCCCCTTAGATGTTAGTGAACTGGCAATGATCTCTCTATTTGAATTTTTAATTATGCATCTTAATTTTACCCAAACTACAAAAATGTCCATACAAAATGACTGTAAAGTTTTTTTAAGACAATGATCAATGTACTGGACACTTAATCTTTTACAAATTTTCTGGTTTTCTTTTCATATCACAATAAACATAATTATGATAAGATAATATTTTCATATGACTAGATTGTGAAACATTTTTCCCCTATGAAAGGAAGCCATGGAAAAATGAACATGTGCTGTCCAAGAAAATCAAGACTTTGTACCTTCTTTTTTCTAAATAAATGCTAGTGTGTATGTGTGTGTGTCTGGTGCACAAGATACCAGAGAGACAGAGAGAGAAAGAGAGAGAGAGAGAGAGAGAGAGAGAGAGAGAGAGAGAGAGAGAGAGAGAGGAGCTTTAGAGGATTTCATCTGATTTTTTTTTAAAACAAACCGAGCCTATATTAAACTCTAAAATTTTTTCTACTTTTTTGACGATCTTTTCCCAATTTACTAAAGTATAGAAGAGGTTAAATTAAATGAAAGGATACATCAAGTATTAAAGGAAGAAAAGAGATAAAGAAGCATTAGAAGGGACACATTCAAATTCATCCTGTGCCAGGAAATTTGTATTTTTTAATCTTAATTTATTTTTGAGATAAATGGACTACTTGTGTTTACTTTCTATACTGTAATTTCCACCTTATTCATAATTCTGAATTTCTCCAACTGTATGTAGCTTCTACTTCCTGGCTTTTAGTCTTTTGGATGAAATCTGTCCCAGAATATGCAAACTTAAAATCAGTGTGCATAAATTAAATAGTAGATATGGATAACACGAAAAGTTGGTAGAAGCAGTGAAATTAGGAGAGGGAACTAATAGAAAAATTCTCATATAGTCTTTAAGTGTTCTTGCCCTCCCCAAAATGTAGCATTCTTTGAAGTTCTAACTTTATTGTGAACAGCATTTTCATTGTTGAATCTTGGGTCCATTTATCATCAGCATTGTAAATCCTGAGAGGGGATAACAGCTTAATTCTGTGGCTTTTTCCTCTAATGCAAACTTTTTTTTTAAGGACTGGAAGTTAAGGATTTTACAATACTTTCTGTCAAGTTTCTTGTTGGTATTTCTCCTTTTGTATGGTTTGAGAGGAACAGAACATATCTTGAACTTAATATACCATAATTGCTCTTAACATATCTCATCACATTCTATCTCATTTTCTGTCCTGCTAATTGTCCTTATTTTAAATTTCCACTTCAGAAATTCTTTGACTCTAAAAAAAATCTTGAATCCATGTCTTGTTGACTTTCTCAATTTTGTCTAATTTTTTCATTATCCAGCTTAAAGTTTGTATTGTATAATATAAACTTTATATTATTTAACATCTACCCCTTAGTCTCATATGCTCCCTCCTTGTGTTTTTTCCTTGAAAAATTCCAATTCTTAAATATCTACCCACTTTGTGCTCCATCTGAGCAGCGGAACATTGCCACATAAAAAATGCACAAACTCTCAAACCCAGTTTACTCTCATTTGCCAATATATGTATATGTATATGTATATGTATATGTATATGTATATGTATATGTGTGTTCAGTAGTGTCCAACTCTGTAGCCTCTGTGCAACTCTCTGGGCTGTAACCCACCAGGCTCCTCTGTCCATGGGATTGTCCAGACAGGAATACTGGAGTGGGTTGCCATATCCTACTCCTATTTTAACAAAAAATAATCTTGACTTGACCACTTAAGTCTCTCCATTTTCCCTCCATTTCTTCATCTCCTTCCACAGCTCAGCTTGTTGAATCCATTGTCTTTGGTCACAGACTCCTAGTTATCCTCTCTCTCTTCTCATCTAACTCTACCAGGTTTCTACCAGTGTTCCATGGGGATTATCCTTGTTTCAGTCATGGATGACCTCCTCTCTGATCCATTGTGACAGTCACATCTCTGTTCTAATCTGTCTCCTGACTTCTACTTTGACTACTTCTAACATCATTTCTCAAGGAAACAGTATCAGGCTTTATTTTGGGGGGCTCCAAAATCACTGCATGTGGTGATTGCAGCCATGAAATTAAAAGATGCTTACTCCTTGGAAGGAAAGTTATGACCAACCTAGATAGCATATTCAAAAGCAGAGACATTACTTTGCCGACTAAGGTCCGTCTAGTCAAGGCTATGGTTTTTCCTGTGGTCATGTATGGATGTGAGAGTTGGACTGTGAAGAAGGCTGAGCACTGAAGAATTGATGCTTTTAAACTGTGGTGTTGGAGAAGACTCTTGAGAGTCCCTTGGACTGCAAGGAGATCCAACCAGTCCATTCTGAAGGAGATCAGCCCTGGGATTTCTTTGGAAGGAATGATGCTAAAGCTGAAACTCCAGTACTTTGGCCACCTCGTGTGAAGAGTTGACTCATTGGAAAAGACTTTGATGCTGAGAGGGATTGGGGGCAGGAGGAGAAGGGGACGACCAAGGATGAGATGGTTGGATGGCATCACAGACTCAATGGGCTTGAGTCTGAGTGAACTCTGGGAGTTGGTGATGGACAGGGAGGCCTGGTGTGCTGTGATTCATGGGGTCGCAAAGAGTCGGATACGACTGAGCGACTGAACTGAACTGAACATCATTTCTCACCTTGGCCACAGTTCTTTAGCCACTCTGAATCTTTTCTGTTTTTTTTTTGGCTACCTCGTGTGAAGAGTTGACTCATTGGAAAAGACTCTGATGCTGGGAGGGATTGTGGGCAGGAGAAGGGGACGACAGAGGATGAGATGACTGGATGGCACCACTAACTCGATGGACCTGAATCTGAATGAACTCCAGGAGCTGGTGATGGACAGGGAGGCCTGGCGTGCTGCAATTCATGGGGTCAAAAAGAGTTGAACTCGACTGAGCAACCGAATTAAACTGACCTGAGTCTTCAGAGCTTAGCTCATTTAGTTTTGTCTGCGAGGTGTCAGTGCCTAACTCAGCCAGCAGATGGCACTGTCAAGTAGTTATGGAATCCGCCCCCATCAAGTCTCGGGTCAGAAGCTTCAGGTTCCCTTGGATGGATTTACTCCCTGCTTGGTTGGCTTCTGTAAGGTCCTAAACCTGTGCATCATGTTTACTCGAGACAGCGTGTGGCCACCTCTCCACTTCAGATATGACGTTCAAGAAGTGATCTCTCCGGGGTCTGCGATCCCCAGCTTTCAACAGCCCCCAGCGGCAGCACATTGCGTCATGCCCCAAGAAGTCACAGTTGCCCTTCAAGGCTGGTTCAATGGCATTTAATGGTATCTAACCCTGGCCCATTGCCCTCTGGACTTAGATCTTGAACTTGTGGCCAAAATGTTAGCTCCGAAGATGGAGACGGGATCAGGTACCACGAGGTCCCGAGGGCAGGAGCCAGTCTGAGTATGTCCTGTCACTTGATAGCAGACAGGCGCTCTTCATCAGCTACTCAGGACTCCAGGCGCCAGGCAGTAAGTTGAGGTCAGGGAGTTTGTTTTATCTACTGATTTGGAAAAATATTTAGCCTCCCTGGAACAGGGATGTGCATTCCGTGTGCCTGAAGCCATGAAATTTGGCAAGTCCCATATCAGATGCCTAAAACTGTTATACAACTCAGTCTAATTTAGAGTGTAAGGCTCCCAGAAGGAACTAAGTCTCTCCCTTGGTCCCAAAGTTCCTGCTGGCAATTCTTAGGGTCCAACACTATGAATCCGTAACAGTAAAAATGGTAATGATAATAATATCCATTGCTCAGATTTGACCTACAGTTCAAGACACACAGCTTTGAGTAATCCGAAGCTTGATTCAGCCCAGAGGGAAATGTGAGTGCTTGTGTAATAATGGGCCATTCTACAAATGAAGACAAAGGTACTGAGGGTGTGAGCTGTAGTGAAAATATCTCCCAAGTGACTGTTTCTTCCACAGTTGGCTCTGCCAACCAGAAAACGAAACCATCTTTCTTGCCATTTTTCAAAAGAGAGGTCATTTTGTGTCTCATATAATCTTTATTCAAAATTGTCTTGAAAGGGTTTAATTCAACTTAATTTTGCATGGTATATACAGATCTGCAAGAGCAAGTACTTAAAACTCTGTTCTCCAGGAAAGTAACACTTGAAATGGAAAAGTCACCTTACAACTAGAACGTCTAACATTTAACTTCCACGTGATTTAGCGGTACGTGTGTGTGTGCGTGCGCGTGCGTGCGTGCGCGTGTGCAGAACTGCAGAAGGAACATACATTTTAGATTTAAGTAGTTTTGTGTTCAACTTGCTACTCAGCAGATTCTTCAGTTTTCTCATCTTTATGTACTGTTCCTTACACGGAAGTGTATTCCACTAATTTTGTAGAATAAAGGAAAAAAGATCACAGGAGAGAAAAAGGGTACAAAAGGTAAATGAACTCGGGAGGTGCTAGGTTGAAAAAAGTTCAACTGATTCTTTAATTACAGGGTCACTCAGAGCCTTTATTTTTTCCACCACTCAGAGACATAGCACTTTACTTGCAGTTTTTTTTTACTGTACATTATATTTTTATACAGTTGGAAGTCATATGGATTTGTACAAACTTTATATTGTTAAAAATTTTTGTTTAAAATGGTTGATTTTAGAGCCTTTAATATATTAAAATAGAATGAGACGATCACAGAGGGAGAGCAGTAGACAAAGCGCAATGAATATCCTAGAGTTGCCCAAATTTGGGGCAACTATGGAAAATTTTCCCTCGAGAGCAGCTCATGGAATTCAGGGAAATAATGACTACATTCCTCAGTGCTCTTCAGGTTGCAAATGATAAGAGACCAGACATCAGCTTAGAAACCAGTAGCTCGGGGAACCAAATCAAAGACAGGGCACAGGTGGAGGTAGGTAGCCTCATGGCTGACTTGAGCAGCTTATTTATCATGAAGTGACCATGTGCCAGGCACCATTCAACAGATTCATAATTTGTTCAGCCTCACCACAGCCCCATGAGTTAAGGACAAGTATTATCCTCTTTTTACAAAAGTGGAAAATCAGGGTCAGAGAGGTTGCATCCCAGAGGTAACCAGGCAGTCTGACTCCAAGCCCACACTTGAGCCACTGTTCATTGTGTGTCTCCAAGGACTTAAATGCTGTTAAAGTTCATTCTCTCGGTGACTCTTGTATCCTTGAGTCTCTTTCATTCTCTTCAGCTCTCCCCATGAGATTAGAGACCCGGTTCCCACCTCTGAGATCACCCTGTCACCTCCTTCCTACAAAAGGCTCCTCCCCCTTAATGTTCTATTAAAAAACCTTCTGCAGAAGAATTCTGACTAGTCCTTGACTTGAGGTCAGGTGGCAGATGAGGGGACAGGAGTGTGGGGTGTTCTAATAAGCTCAGCTCACGTCCCAATACTGTGGCCAGGAGAGTGAACTACAATTAGCCACACCCGCTATGTCAACAGGGTCCTTATAGGGTGATGGGAGCAGTTCTCTAAAAGAAGATGTGTTTTCCAGAAGAGGCCTGAGGCACTGACATTCTGAGCTCTGACACACCCCACAGTCTTTTAAGTCACAGGGGAGATGTATGAATAGTGGCCCACATATTTCCAGGCACCGGCGTAGGTTGTTAGCTTATTGCAGCTACTCTTCGGGTTTCAGAAGAGAAATATCCTCCTTTGATGGGGGCTGCTAAACTAAGCAGGTGGAAGAAACGAGCTGGGAAGCGTGCTTTGTATGAAAGCCATGGAGTTAGAATAAGGTGTGACTTTCAGGTCAAGGTCCAGGTCTCAGGGGACAGGCCAAGCTGGAGGACAGACAAAACCAGGTCAGAAGCCCAGGGAATGGGGCAGCAAGAGCCAGCTTTGTCATGAAACACAGACATGCTCGGAGGAAGCAGGCCAGGAGTGAGCATGCAGAGGTCTAATTTCAGGTCTAATTGGTGAGCAGGTACAGGCTGCCCAAAGCCAGGTTTGGACATGTCCCCTTGGGCTGGACCCCAGGCGGCTGAGGTCAGTCCTCAAATGTAGAAAGGAGGCAGAGAACAATGCCTCAGGTTTCAAAATCTGGGACTGACTAGGGAGCCAAGTGATACCAAAGAGACTTTCCTCCAGTTCCTATAAAGGAGAGTTAGCGCAAACTGCACTCTGATTTGCCTCGACCATCTGTACCCACTCATCTAAAGGCCACCATGGACCCCTTGCAGGAATGGGCTGTCAAATACCAGAGAGTGATACACACGGGGCCCTTGGTGCCGGTGGCCTGGGTTCTGACTCGCGGTCTTCAGGGCAGTCTTTGTGTCAGCCACTTTGTCGTCAGGATCGGTAGGGAGTGGGGTCCTCTTGTTCGTGAGATTTGTCCCACATTTGTCAATTGATCATTTCATACTGCTGCTGTGATCAGTTACCACAAACTCAGAAGACCTGGGGAAGAAACAAACAAACATGAATTTATTATCTCATGGTTCTGGAGGTCAGAGGAATTTATTATTTCATGGTTCTGGAGGTCAGAGGTGAGAACAGGTTAAAGTCATTGGACTGAAATCAAGGTTTGGGCAGGGCTGTGTTGCCATGAAATTAAAAGACGCTTACTCCTTGGAAGAAAAGTTATGACCAACCTAGATAGCATATTCAAAAGCAGAGATATTACTTTGCCAACAAAGGTCCATCTAGTCAAAGCTATGGTTTTTCCAATGGTCATGTATGGATGTGAGAGTTGGACTGCGAAGAAAGCTGAGCGCCGAAGAATTGATGCTTTTGAACTGTGGTGTTGGAGAAGACTCTTGAGAGTCCCTTGTACTGCAAGCAGATCCAACCAGTCTATTTTGAAGGAGATCAGCCCTGGGATTTCTTTAGAAGGAATGATGCTAAAGCTGAAACTCCAGTACTTCGGCCACCTCATGCGAAGAGTTAACTCAATGGAAAAGACTGATGTTGGGAGGGATTGGGGGCAGGAGGAGAAGGGGACGACAGAGGATGAGATGGCTGGATGGCGTCACTGACTTGATGGACGTGAATCTGAGTGAACTCCAGGAGTTGGTGATGGACAGGGAGGCCTGGCGTGCTGTGATTCATGGGGTTGCAGGGTCGGACACGACTGAGCGACTGAACTGAACTGAACTGGTGTTCCTTCTGCGGGTTCTCAGGGAGGCTCCCTTTCTTTGTCCTCTTCAGCATCCAGAGGCGCCATGCATTCTTTCATTCGTGGCCCCTTCCTCCATCCTCAAAGCCAGCAGCCCAGCGTCTTCCAGTGTCTCTAACTCTGAACGTCCTGCCTCCATCTTCTAAGGACCTTTGTGATTACCTTGGACCCCAGCCCTTTATAATCCATGATAATCACCTCTTCTCAATGTTTCTCGCTTAATCATACCTGCAAAATCCATTCTGCTGTGTGAGAAAACACCTTGAGAGTGTTTGAGGATTAGAAATGGACCTCTTTGGGGAGCAGCATTCGTGAGAGTTCCGCAGCTGTCATAGTCACCTGTAAACCTCCAGACAGCTTTGGCTGTCTGTCATGCACACCTGTCATTGTCATGGTGCTTCCATGGGTCCATTCCAGATTTTAGAAGCGCCTTCATCTTTCTGGGTGCTTGCAGGATGAGAGGCGCTCACCTTGGACACATGAGGTCTCCTTGTTTGGGAGGATGGGGCTAGAAGGGCCATGCTATTTCCTGAGTGAGGGGGGCTCCTGTAAGAGCCATTGTGTGTGGGAGAGGCCCTGAGCACCCCAACCTTCCCTGACCATTGTGTCTTCCTCCATGAAGGGGAGAATTTCTCCGCAACCTCTGGTCTCTAGTTACAGCCATATAAATTGCTATACTTAAGCAACCTTTATGGAAAAGCAACTGGGATGGATAAATCTCTCTGGAAAAACTCTCATGGCTGTGCTCCAGGAAAAATGCATGAGAATATTTACCAAAGTCTTGTTGTAACAGTGAAAAACTGAAAGTAACTAAAATTTTCTTCAATAGCAGAATGGACACATAAATTATTGCTATACCCTACAGTGATCAGCGTGAATGGCTTAGAAGTATGCATACTGATATGGGAAAATATTTAAAATATGATATAAAGTGAAAAAACCCAAGTCATAGAATTATACTGTTTACAGCATAGGAGGTACAAGTGTAAAATTATGTTTGGTATGGAAGTACCCCAGCTTCTAAATGGAACTGGGTTCCAAGTGAAAACAGCAAAATGGAAATATTTGTTATAGCTAAGTGGTTAGGACTGTGGGTTTAGTATTCTTTATACTCGTCTGTATATTTTAAAATATTTAATAATAGAGCAATAATTAAAAATTTAAGCATAAGACATAGTTATTTGGGTTATTTTTGAAATAAAGCAACTTTTTTTTCTATCAGTTCAATTCAGTTGCTCAGTTGTGTCTGACTCTTTGCGACCCCATGACCTGCAGCACGCCAGGCTTCCCTGTCCATCACCAACTCCGGGAGCTTGCTCAAATTCATGTCCATCGAGTTGGTGATGCCATCCAAACATCATGTCCTCTGTCATCCTCTTCTCCTCTTGCCTTCAATCTTTCCCAGCATCAGGGTCTTTTCTAAGGAATCAGTTCTTTTTCTATAATAAAATGTTAAAAAGAAATTTGAACTAGTTTCATCACAGAGTCAGACTACATACTGAGCCAATGAATGATTCAGGTTTTCAACAGTTTTACCCTGTTTAAATATTGATCTGAGTAATCAAATGTCAACTCTTCAATTATTACATAATTAGTAATTTGCCTATTTGTCTTTCTAAACAGTGTGGTGTATTCTCTCGTTTTCCTTTTGTATAAAATTCTACATGGAAAGGGGGGTAAAGGGAGTTTCTCTATCTAGACTAATTCTTACTGAAGCCCTTGCTAGTATGGTAATTACTTCAAGGACTTGCTTTAGCAGGATCAATGTTTCAGAATTTTTCCTCCAGGGACTTATGTAATAGATATTAATTTTCTCCATGGAATTGGATGTAGACATATGCTAGATAAAATTTTTATATTGAATTCAGAATTTCTTCACCCCAATACTATTCAATTTTGAATATGACTTTATCCAGATACTAAGATGAGAATCCAACCTTACCGGTTCTACATTTATGTCTTATACAAAATGCTACCAGCAAATATAAAAGCAACTGTCATTTAGAAATTAAATCCAGTCTTCCTGCCTATTCTCTAGTCACCTGGTACTATGTATAGTCTTTACTCTGCAAGTATCATGTTGCACTATTTCTCCAATTCTCCCAAATGACAAGGGTGAGATTTTTGACACTTTGTAGGGAAGGAGAATTTAGAGTTGAAAAACAAGATTTTGAGAGTTGTGAGAGTGCAGTCAGAAGTGAACATACAACCATTCTTATACATTTTGTTGTTGCTCTCTAGGGCAGTAAAGATAATGCTCCTCTGTGCAAAATTTGAAATGAATTTTTTTCTCTGGTGGACACGACTGCAATTGGCCACATGCCTTTGTGCAGTATGCAACCTGCCCAACCATACATGGCAGCTCTAAAAGGGATTATCTATAGTGTTTTGTATACATCTTAAAATAGTAAATATGCTATAAACAATTTAAACGTGCAACTCCTTGCTTGATAGAATTTTGTAAGTGCCTCTTTCCTTTGCACTTGCAACAGTAAGTATGCAAATGTGCTTGGGTTTGCTGAGATAGCATGTACAATAAGAGGCATTTTTTTGGCATCTGTTTCTGCATGTTCACTCAAATAGTCTTAGAGTCAGGACTGTTGAGTCATGTCTCCCACTCACCCAGAGAGGTTCCAACCGTGATGTCCCAGCAGAGACTGGGGAGGAGTGGTGGGGCAGGCATGTACTTGGGCCAGTGATCCATACAGGGTTCAAGCAGCATGACAACATAGTGATGCAATGGTAAATTGGTTCTGCACACAGACGACACCCTTGAGTAGAAGTAAAGTAGCGGCGAGCTATGGCTCCTGAATAATTTTGCAATGCCCCTGTGCAAGCTCATCCAGTCAGTGGAACATCAGCTGTCCCAGGCAGCAGGAATTCTGAAACTCAGTAAAGTATGGCACCCAGAACTTCCTGTAGATGGAATGCATGATGAATTACTTTTATTATTTAATACACCTCCCAATAATCAGCTAGGATTAGAAAATTCCAAAAGTAAATAAAACCTGGACAAGTCTTTGTTGAATTTGTTCAGACCGTTGTTTCTGTTTCAATTAGAGTAGATTTAATGTTTCTACATGTACTTTAGAAATATAATACCATACACACATGATATATAAATATAACATGCACACACATGTATATGTATGCATGCTAAGTTGCTTCAGTTGTGTCCAACTCTGTGTGAAAAACCTATGGACTGTAGCCCACCAGGCTCCTCTGTCCATGGGGATCTCCAGGCAAGAATGCTGGAGTGGGTTACCATCCCCAGCATCTCTTATGTCTCCTGCATTGGCAAGCTGGTTCTTTACCACTGCGCCACCTGGGAAGCCTACACACACACGCACATATATACACACATACACATAATTTTGGACAATCACTCAGAAAAGTTGCAAGTGCAGCACGGAGATAATCTTTACGACTGAGACTTCTCTTTTCCCCTTTGTAATTAATAAGTATTTTGTGGGGAGAGAGTCTGACACTATGTAAATACCTGTACCTGTTAATTTATAATTCACTGATTGTTTTATCAGTGTGAACATGGGCATATATGTTTGGGTAGTAAACTGTAACTACTATAATTTATCTTGATACTTTGTCCTTGTTTTGCCCCCATTCAAGCTGGATTTTGTGTCCTTTGGGCGTCCCCTCTTTCTTTGAACACTTCTTGCTTTTTCTAGCATAAGATGATCCAGGCTTATCATCCACTTTCCCCGCTCCAGCCTGGAGCTGCTGTTTCCTCAAGAGCCCTGGTTTGTTTTAGTGGAGGCTGGTGTTTAGAATCCAAGAATCCTAGGCTGTTTAGAATCCAGTCATTTCTATTGGGGTGTTTTTGCTCCAGGTCCTTTTAATGGATAGGTTTTCTGTTTGCCTGTCTGTCTCTCTCTACAAACACACACACACTTCTTATATACTATTCATATATATATATATATATATATATATATACACCTCTATCTGTATTTATTGCTATGCAGTGCTGTGCTTAGTCACTCAGTCATGTCCTACTCTTTGGGATTTAATAGATTGCAGCCCACCAGGCTCCTCTGTCCATGGAGATTCTCCAGGCAAGAATACAGGAGTGGGTTGCCATGCCCTCCTCCAGAGGATCTTCCCAAGCCAGGGATCGAACCCAGGTCTCCCACAATACAGGCAGATTCTTAACCATCTGAGCCACCAGGGAAATCCAAGAATGCTGGAGTGGATAGCCTATCCCCTCTACAGGAGATATTTCTGGCCCAGAAATCAAACTGGGGTCTCCCGCATTGCAGGTGGATTCTTTACCAGCTGAAATACCATGGAGGCTCCATCTATTGATATATCTACCTATTTATGAAAACTGTAACTTCACATCCATATCACCAATTCCAATCCATCCATTGGGTTCATTTATTCCTTTTCATATTTGCATCTCTCTTCTGCACAACCAACCAGGTTCCATTAGCTTTACTTTATTTGCTCCTTTGATCAACCTTACCGTATTCATACAAGCTACCATCCCTTCTCTGCCAGAGGCTCTCCTTACCGCATGCGGACATCCTTTGCTGGGCTGCCTTTCCACACAGACATCCTTCTCAGCCTTGCCTCAGTGCCCCACCTGGCACCTCCTCCCTCTGCTCCCTGTGCAAGAGCTCTGTATCCTCCTGGACTCTGTGTGTGCTGTGTTCTTCTTGCTGAACTCTGACACCTCCGGGCCCCTGACACTCTTTCTTCTTCTGGTGCACAAGCCATCTTGTTCTGCCTCACCTGAAAGTCTTGGGAGGAAAGAGAAGGGAAGCAGAGGAGGAGGGAAAGGAGGAGGAGGAGTTATTTTTACTTTTGAATAATGAAAAGCCCCTAATCCTAACCTCACCCAATAATCATTGAACCATTTAAAAAGCAGCATTGATTTGAAGACGTGCTATGTTGCTGGCCGTCCTGGGCACCCCCTGCCTCTGCTCAGCCCTGGCTGTCAAGCCCTCTTATGTATGTCTTAGTTCCTTCTGTGTGATGCCAGAGCACAATCCCAAGGAAGTAGGCTTCTCTCAGCCTCCTGTATCTTCCTGCAGTCCTCCCTGCAGAAATGCCCTGGGATTTACCTTTGTTTGTTATTCTCAACAATCCCACTTCCACCCCTGCTCTTCCTTATCTAAATATGCCCGTCAGGAATGACCTGGGTTTACTGGAATCAAAATTCTCAGGCTTGCCAAAGAGATGGATAGCAATCAAGGTTTCTTGCCAGAACCTGTGTACCAGGAACTCCTGACTGAATTTCCATATGTGTTTATTCCTGAGTCTGGAGCTTTCCTTAAGTAACTATTTCTGTCTTTTAAGCCTTGGCATTGTATCTGGTGCATGATGGGCAGTCAGCATGTATTGTTAGATTAGAACAAGTGATCCTGCTTGATATCCTAGCCTACGATGTTCTAACACTTGAGCTGAAACTAGGAAAAACTGCCATTTTCAGTCTTCTGATGATGTATTAAGTTGTTCTGGGGAGAACCAGTCAGAATAGCTCTTAGTGATGAAAAGTGGAGCAATGACCCTCCTCTGGGATGGAGGGCTGTGAGGTAAGTCATCTTGGAATCACACACACAAGGGATGTTACTGGACCAGGCTGCCTCTCTACTCTCTTCCCTCCAGGGAGGGGAGGGCTTTCTAGGTCTGGACCCAGGACATGATATTCCAGATATTGGAGCGATGTGTGCTCTCGCTACCATATCTGAGTGGAGACCCTAAAGAGCCTGGGCTCACACACAGGCCACACTTTTCCTTCCTTTGTGGGGCAAGAGACATAAGAGACTGTGTTAGGGTCAAGGAACTCTGCTGGGAGCAAAGGGACCCCACGTGATGTTCTGAAGAGAGAATAACCCACTTGGCAAAGGTACTGATCTAGAATGTGTTCTAATGTCTTTGGGGGCTAAGGAACAACATCCAGTCCCAGGGGTAGAGGATGGAGTCTCCCCTGAAAGGAAGGGGCAGTCTGACCACCAGCTGTCTCGAGTAGAGGTTAGTCCGTGGGAGCCTTAAGGGGAGGGGGAAGAACGTCCTTCTTTCTCCAGGCCTTGGGTCAGTCTGGCCTGGATGCTGACAAGCAGAAGCTCCAGAAACCTTGTGTGGTGGTGGGATGTGCGGGGCTCTGCGCCCTGAAGACAGATGGGGAGGGATTCAGAACAGGTGGTGTCTGGTTCTTGTCTTTATGTTGTACTCCTTTTCTGTGATTTTGGAAACACACCACCAAACAAGCAGACAGACACATACATAATTCACGTCACCTAGACTGGAAGAAAAATATCCTTGGAGCTATGGGTAGATTTCATCATCTATACATTAAGAAAAGTAGGATACGTCACATAGGTTTGGCATGTCCCAGGTAGCACTAGAGGTAAAGAACCCGACTGCCAGTGAATGCAGGAGACTTACATAAGAGACACAGGTTCGATCCCTGGGTTGGGAAGATCCCCTGGAGGAGGGCATGGCAACCCACTTTAGTAATGTTGCCTGGAAAACCCCATGGACAGAGCCTTGTAGCCTTGGCAGGCTACAGTCCATGAGGTCACAAAAGAGTCAGACATGGCTGAGCGACTTAACGACAAAAAAAGTCACCCCATACTTTTCTAGATGACCCCGAGATGGAAAGAAATAATGTGCTCTTGAGAACCACTAAAACCTTCATTTTCACTTGAAGATAAGTAGAGTTGATGAATTCACATAATGTGTCAGATTGCAGACCAATAAGAGAGCCAGAAAGGAAACCAAGTCATCTGACTCCTACAGGTAAATCGTATCATCTTTTATACCTGGATAAAGAAACAAGTTGAGTGGTTAAGAACATGCCTTACACCACACAGTTCATAAACATCAATGCCTGTGTTCAGTCCCAGACCTAGCTGGTTGACAAAGCCCATCCATTGAACCTCATCACATGATGCTTATAAGCGGATTCATATCCAGAGAGGAAATGAAGACATTGTATCCAGATAGGAAATGCTTGACATTTTCAGCAGGATGTTTCCTCCACTTGTAGCTCACAACTAATCCGGGGATCATCCAGAGATTTTCTGACATTTCAAAAATTATCTAATTTTCTAAGTTACTGTAATTTTTACTCATAAGCTACTGTAAAAGTGAGAGATAATATATAAACCTCTAGAATTTTTTTTGTTATTGCCTACTTCTTAACTCATTTTGAATGGTGCAAATAAACTTGCCCAGTCCTACATTCTTTCAGTATGACCAGCTTCATCAAGGGAGTTTTCATACAGAGATATAAAATGTCAATGGAACATTTTACCCTGAATGTACTCCTATTAAAGGTAAATCCTTTAAATACCTGATTGTGGAAGTTAATGATAACTGTATTTTGTGAAATGAAGCTAAATATTAAGAAGAGGTTTCTGTGTAGACTTTTTTCATAAACCTAGCACTTTGACTACTGATAATTCTGTTAATCTGTATTAGAGTCATGTTGTCCTTTAGAACCAGTGCCCACAAGAGTGCCTTTTCCTATATGGATGGTCTGAGAGTTACTCTTCACTGAAAGATTATCAGTAGTATCTGTTCATGTTTCCAATCCACTTGTAAATAAGGCATAATGATAAATTAAAGAGTCTGATTTTACTGGTGAAAATCAAAAGCTTTCTCATTGTTATAACACAGCTGGTCAACCAAATAGTCCACAATATGCTAATATATAGTTTTTTGGGGATTATTTTAGAAATATACTGCAAAATGTTAATATTCTTGGGACACTCTTATCTCACATATAAAAGCATTTCTTCACAACTATCTGTGCTCTGTCCTTTTTGAAAAGACGCTGTAGTTCTTAGCGTAATTCAACCATATAATTTGAAGTAACATTTAGAATGTCAGTGCATGTGAAATTTGGTTATGGTGAGTTGATCTTTTAGAATAGAGCAGAATGTCGTCTCACTGGATGAGAAATATTTCAATATTAAACACCGTGTTTCACAGTCACTAGATAGTAAAATTTCTCACATGTGTGTTTACTCAGGAGAACAGCTAATTATTAGCAATTAATAACTAGAAGGGTGATCTGAATACTAACCTCTGCTCGTGAACTCAATTTGCATGCTTTTTCATACAATTTGACAAATATATATGAATATATTTATGTACATAAAAGCTTGGAAATTAGAGCTTTCCCCTACTTAATAGAGGTTATAAGAAGGCTGTAAGGTATTTTTCTTTTTAAAATACATTTGCAGGATATCAAGGGCCTAAGAACTATCAGAATGCATGTGGAAATTTTACACCAAACACATATCTAGCGATTTATAGCAGCAAATCATTGTTATACCCTTCAAAAGGCTTATCTTAGGAGGATACACATTTATACCAAGGATGATGCCATTGACCTAAACCACTGTTTCTCAGACTGGGGGGAGGGTCATGGTTCCAAGGACATAGTCTCAGATTCTCCATTAGTTAGTTTTTAAAAAATATTTGTATTTATTTCTTATTTAGGCTATGCTGGGTCTTAGCTGTGGGACTTTGGATCTAAAATCTTCATTATGGCATGCAGGATCTTAGCTGAGCATGCAAATGCTTATTGCAGCTTGTGGGATCTAGCTCCCTGAGCTGGGATCAGACCTTGGTACCCAGCATCGGGAGCATTAAATCTTAGCCCCTGGACCACCAGGGAAGTCCCTCCACTAGATAGTTTAAAAGTTGCCTTTATATTTCTAAGGTATCTCAGAAATTTAATATCAGCATATTATGGATCACCTGAGTGACCTGATCATAACTGAGTACTGCCAAGAATTTCTATGCTTCTGTTTACATTTGTGTTTTTTATTCATTAACATCAAGCAACACCACTGTAATTAACATGGGCTAATAAGAGAAGAGCACAGATATTTTCACACCAAATGAAGGCCAAGCAATGACCTGGTCCTGCTGTCCCAAGCTTTCCCAGGAGATCGAAGGGATAAATAAGAGGGAATTGTGTCATCACAAGGCAAGCAGTGGCACAGCTGTGCTGAACTCCAGGATACTCACAACATAGCAGTCAGCTACGTTCGCGTTACGAGTCACAGCTTAGCTTCAGAAAAACAGCACCTGTCAAATCTTATGTAATTTGAATTTTATTGGTTTGTCATTTTCTTCGAATTTAATATTAAACTTTGATGTGGCTTTATAATTTTATAAGTGCTATAAATCCAAGGATTTTTAACCCCAATTTTATGTTCACATTCATCAAAGTAACATTGCAGTAATTTAAGACAACACTAGCTGATCCATGAGAGTATATCATTTATAATCTTTATTTAGTTTATTAAAAGTGGTCCTTTGGAGAAGCAGTGCTCTTAATGCTTTGGACCCGTTCTTTAGGAATTGCCTCTATTGTGCAATTCTTTGAATATTTTCAAGTGTATAAATCGGTCTGTTTGATCATAGACGTGTTAAAGTCATCGCAGCAGATACTTTGCATTTGCCAGACTAGCACCTGAGAAGCCTTTTTTGGTGACTGTCCCTCTGTTTTCCTTTCTGGAATGCAGGCTTGGTGGAGCTGCCAATCATGATGGCCCACCTTTCCTCCACCCCCCACCCCCTGGCCTGGGGCTGGACAGGGGATCCAAATGATGTCAGTCAGACTCTCCCTGGAATCTGAGGCTTGAAGCAGAGTGACACAAGGACTGAAAATAGTTGAAGCTGATTCATCCAACAATGGAAGTCTTAAGAGGCCGTCTGTTATTTCCTGCTCCTTTATTCCCTGGTTTTGCCTGGATTCTGATCCTTTCCAAGATTTGCTGGTCAGCTGCCACTTAAATTCTGTGGACTAACCTAACCTTTCAACAGATCCCTTTATCTTTTATAAATTTAGCCAGAGTTGGTGTCTGTTAACAAGTAACCATTGATGGAGATATAAGAGTGAAGTCTGATATAAAGGGTTAGTGACAATGCCAGGAAATTTTGTTTGGGGCCAATAAAATAGTGTAGAGACACTATGGGTAGCATTTATTGGGGCTCCTTATCTGGCTGGTGGTGGTTTAGTCTCTGAGTTGTGTCTGATACTTATTCAGATATTTATTCCTCGGGCTCTCTCTCTCTTCAAGGTTACCTTGGGCGAGCTGTATCTTTCAACTAAAGGTGGTCTCTTCAGGGGCTCTCTACCCAGTTCTTTTCTGATTTCCAGTGGTCCCTCCCTTACATGTCCCTTTTGAGCCTAATGTATTAACTATCCCTGTGGTTTTCCTATTGTTGTTGTTTAGTTGCTGAGTCTTGTCCGGCTGTTTGTGGCCTCGTGGACCGCAGCATGCCAGGCTCCTCTATCCTCCACTATCTCCTGAAGTTTGCTCACATACATCTCCATTGAGTTGGTGATGCTATCTGACCATCTCATCCTCTGCTGCCCTCTTTTCCTCTTGCGTTCAATCTTTCCCAGCATCAGGGTCTTTTCCAATGAGTTGACTCTTCCCATCAGGTGGCCTAAGTATTGGAGCTTCAGCTTCAGCAACAGTCCTTCCAATGAATATTCAGGACTGATTTCCTTTAGGATTGACTAGTTTGATCTCCTTGCAGTCCAAGGGCCTCTCAAGAGTCTTCTCCAGCACCACAATTTGAAAGCATAATTTCTTCAGTGCTCAGTCTTCTTTATGATCCAGCTCTCACACTACTGGAAAAACCATGGTTGGTTGGTGGTTTAGTTGCTAAGTCGTGTATGACTTGTGACCCCGTGAACTGTAGCGGTCAGGCTTCTCTGTCCATGGGACTTCCCAAGCAAGATTACTGGAGTGCATTGCCGTTTCCTTTGCCAGGGATCTTCCTGACCCAGGAATTGAACCTGCATCTCCTGAGCCTCTTGCTTTGCAGGCAGATTCTTTACCACTGAGCCACCTGGGAAGCCCCTTATCTGGCTACTCAGTCTATAAACACTATTGAAAGAAGCTGTGAAGCCTCATGGCTTTAGGATCAAATAGAGCTGGTTTTTTCATTTCCCGCCTGTGTGACCTTAAGTGTGTTACTTAAACTCTCTAAGCCTCAGTTTCCTTGTACATAAATGGGGCTTAATAATAGTATATGGGCTTCCCTGATAGCTCAGTTGGTAAAGAATCTGCCTGTAATGCAGGAGACAACAGTTTGTGGTATTGTGAAGATTAAATGATACAAAGTATATAAACCATATAGTAAACATTCAGTGTCTAAAGATTTAGATAAATTTGGAGGGGAATTGTATTATTTATCTGTATTGGCTGTGCTGTGTACCATGTGCGATCTCAGTTCCCTGACCAGGAATTGAACCTGTGCCCTCTGCAGTAGAAGTTCGGAGTCTTAACTGCTAGACAGCCAGAGAATTCCCATAATTATGATCATTTTAATACGTTTTATGAGGTTATCATTGAGCTACATGCTGGGGCTGCTAAAATAACCAAAGAAATTAAATCCACTCATATTCTTCTTGGAAAAAGCACTGCCTTTGTTTGAAGCAGCACCCTGATATTCAATTTAGGGGGAAAGCAAGGAATTAAATACCCTCAAGGAAATGCTTAAGTGATAGCCAAGTGAGGATGGAGAGAGAAGAGACATTAGCCAGGAATGACAGATTAGACATTTCAGACTGAAAAGTGATGTAATATGATCCGGCTTCTCTAAAATGAGTGGCCCCTTACCATCTGTGTTTTATTTCTGGTGTTTTGTGTGGGGTTTTTGAACTAAGAGACAACACCTGGTGATAATTCATAGTTGCTTACTTTATACATAAACATATCCCTGAAACAGATTTTGGGACTGGGTTGTGTATGTGTTCAAGAAACACAGAGACTGCTTCCTTAACGAGGCAAGGGGATATGGGCCATGGGTAGCTCGTAGCCTGTAGTGGCTCATGACCACTTGAATCATCACGGAGTGGTATCCACAAGTAAAGTGCAGGTGGAGGAGAGAAGGCATGGGGAGATCAAGTGGCCATGGGACTTAGTTGCTATGGCGACAGTAATGTTTGTAAAGACTGTGGAGTCACCCGGCTTTTTCTGACAACCCTAGATGATACGAGAGAAATGGAAACCTCTGAACATAGATTTAAGAATACTCACAGGGTTTACCCGTCAGTCCCAATCTCCGGATTCCTCCCCCACCCTTTTCCCCCTTGGTATCCATATATTTGATCTCCATGTTTATGTCTTGATATTATGTATAAAATAGATAACTAATAGAGAACATACTGTATAGCAGCAGTCTCCAGCCTTTTTGGCACTAGGGATCAGTTTCATGGAAGACAATTTTTCCACAGGCAGGGGTAGGAAGGTGTGGTTTCGGGATGATTGAATTGCATTACATTTATTATGCACTTTGTTTCTATTGTTATTACATCGGCTCCAACTCAGAGCATTAGGCATTAGATCCCGGAGGTTGGGGACCCCTGCTGCATAGCACAGAGACCTCTGCTTAATGCACTGTGGTGTCCTGAATGAGAAGGAAGTCCAAAAGGGAGGGGATAATTGTGTATGTATGGCTGATTCATTTTGCTGCACAGTAGAAACTAACGCAACATTGTAAAGTAACTATATTCCAGAGAAAGTTAATTTAAAAAGAAAGGGAACTCACTGGGAACCCAATGGAATGTAACCTCAGTGTTGGTCCAACTGTGGGTGGACCCCTGCTGCATAGCACAGAGACCTCTGCTTAATGCACTGTGGTGTCCTGAATGAGAAGGAAGTCCAAAAGGGAGGGGATAATTGTGTATGTATGGCTGATTCATTTTGCTGCACAGTAGAAACTAACGCAACATTGTAAAGTAACTATATTCCAGAGAAAGTTAATTTAAAAAGAAAGGGAACTCACTGGGAACCCAATGGCAATGTAACCTCAGTGTTGGTCCAACTGTGGGGTAAAGGATGAAGTGCTAAAGAGTCAGTCAGTACTTACACTTGCTAGGCTTCCCCCTTTACCCAGATAACCACGATGGTGTGATCACTCACCTGGAGCCAGACATCCTGGAATGTGAAGGCAAGTGGGCCTTAAGAAACATCACTATGAACAAAGCAGGTGGAGCTGATTGAATTTCAGCTGAGCTATTTCAAATCCTAACAGATGATGCTGTTAAAGTGCTGCACTCAATATGGCAGCAAGTTTGAAAAACTTAGCAGTGGCCACAAGACTGGAAAAAGTCAGTTTTCATTCCAATCCCAAAGTATGCTCAACTACCACACAATTACACTCATCTCACAGGCTAGCAAAGTAATACTCAAAATTCTCCAAGCCAGACTTCAACCATGAATCGTGAACTTCCAGATGTTCAAGCTGAATTTAGAAAAGGCAGAGGAACCAGAGATCAAATTGCCAACATCTGTTGGATCATCAAAAAAGCAAGAGGTTCTGAAAAAACATCTACTTCTGCTTTATTAACTATACCAAAGCCTTTCACTGTGTGGATCACCACAAACTGTGGAAAATTCTTCCAGAGATAGGAATACCAGACCACCTGAACTGTATCCTGAGAAATCTGTACGCAGGTCAAGAAGAAACAGAACTGGACAACAGACTGGTTACAAATAGGGAAAGGAGTATGTCAAAGCTGTATATTGTCACCCTGCTTATTTAACTTATACGCAGAGTACATCATGAGAAATGCTGGGCTGGATGAAGCACAAGCTGGAATCAAGATAGCTGGGAGAAATATCAATAACCTCAGATATGCCGATGACACCACCCTTACGGCAGAAAGAAAAGAACTAAAGAGCCTCTTGATGAAAGTGAAAGAGGAGAGTTAAAAAGTTGGCTTAAAGCTCAACATTCAGAAAATGAAGATCATGGCATCTGGTCCCATCATTTCATGGCAAATAGATGGGGAAACAGTGGAAACAGTGACACACTTTACTTTTTGGGTCTCCAAAATCACTGCAGATGGTGACTGCAGCCGTGAAATTAAAAGACACTTGCTCCTTGGAAGAAGCATCGTAGATAACATATTAAAAACCAGAGACAAGACATTGCCAACAAAGGTCCATTTAGTTAAAGCTATGGTTTTTCCAGTAGTCATGTATGGATATGAGAGTTGGACTATAAAGAAAGAAAGTGCCAAAGAATTGATGCTTTTTGAAATGCGGTGTTGGAGAAGACTCTTGAGAATCCCTTGGACTGTAAGGAGATCCAGCCAATCCATCCTAAAGGAAATCAGTCCTGAATATTCATTGGAAGGACTGATGCTAAAGCTGAAACTCCAATACTTTGGCCACCTGATGTGACGAACTGACTCATTTGAAAAGACCCTGATGCCAGGAAAGATTGAAGGCAGGAGGAGAAGGGGATGACAGAGGATGAGATAGTTGGGTGACATCACTTACTCAATGGACATGAGTTTGAGTAAGCCCTGGGAGTTGGTGATGGACAGGAAAGCCTGGCGTGCTGCAGTCCATGGGGCTGCAAAGAGTCAGACATGACTGAGCAACTGAACTGAAAGGCATTGGTGGGACTGGAGTGAGACAGGAGCCATGGCTTGAAGACATTAGGACCCTACAGTGATCAGCATGGCTGAAGACTTTGAACCTACAAATTCCCCTGACTCCCTTTCTGGCAGAGGAAACCCTACCGCTCTCCTCCAAGGGAACAAACCTTCTGCTGCTAAAAGTCTTTGATATGGAAACCCAAACAAGGTCACCACTCATTGCCTCCAGACCTGTAACAAGAGCTAAAGTCTAAGAGTTCTGATGGAGAGGCGTGAAGGCCAGTCTTTGAAGAGAGAGTTTACACACAGTTAAAGATGTCGCCGATTGGACTTGGCAAGAGTCTGGGGAGCTGCAAGAGCCTGGTGAGAATGAATTCTGAAGGTGTTACACCAAACAGGACAACAATTAAATCTCTTTTGGCCTGAATTTATTAATACTGGAGCATATGCTGATGACACCACCCTTATGGCAGAAAGCGAAGAACTAAAGAGCCTCTTGATGAAAGTGAAAGAGGAGAGTGGAAAAGCTGGCTTAAAACTCAACACTCAAAAAAACAAACAGCATGGCATCTGGTCCCATCACTTCATGGCAAATAGATAGGGAGACAATGGAAACAGTGACAGACTTTATTTGGCTCCAAAATCACTGCAGATGGTGACTGCAGCCATGAAATTAAAAGACACTTGCTCTTTGGAAAAAAGCTATGACAAACCTAAATAGCACATTAAAAACCAGAGATATTATTTTACCAACAAAAGTCCATCTAGTCAAAGCTATGGATTTTCCAGTAGCCATGTATGGATATGAGAATGGGACTATAAAAAAAGCTGAGCACCAAAGAAATGATACTTTGAACTGTGGTGTTAGAGAAGACTCTTGAGAGTCCCTTGGACTGCAAGGAGATCAAACTAGTCCGTCCTAAAGGAAATCAGTCCTGAATATCCATTGGAAGGACTGATGCTGAAGCTGAAGGTCCAGTATTTTGGCCACTTGATGGGAAGAGTCAACTCACTGGAAAAGACCCCGATCCTGGGAAAGACTGAAGGCAGGAGGAGAAGGGGACGACAGAGGATGAGATGGTTAGATGGATTCAATGGACACGAGTTTGTGCATGCTCCGGGAGATGATGAAGGACAGGGAAGCTTGGTGTGCTGCAGTCTATGGGGTCGCAAAGAGTTGGACACAACTGAGAGACTAAACAGCAACAACAGAATTCCAGCAGGATTCCAGATTTCACATGTTGACTAGACTTGGCCCTGGTTTGGCAGCATGGTATATTATCCAAGTGGTTTGGAATATCTATCACATTCCATATTTATCAGTTCTGCTATCACCGTATAGTTTGGAGAAAGAATGGTTATTTTGATATTCCATGGTAGACGGAATTTTGCTAGTGAGACTTGATGTTTAGGAAGCAGAAAATTCCTTGGATGTCTTGGCAAGACACATGCATACCCAAGCGTGAAAAGTAAGCATCGAGAAAGATTAGGGCTTTGCCATCTTGGTACCTTTCTAGAGTCCAGTGATCCACGTATTTGGGGATATTTATTTTACAGTGAGGGATGTGTTGCTGCGCCCTGCCTCTTCTCACCACTAAGAATGAAGTACCAAGCTTGGTGAGGCTCTGTGAGATTTGGAGGCACATCCCATTTGGGCACCAGTTTTGAATGGGGCTTCCCTGGTGGCTCTAGGGCTTCCCTCATAGCTCAGCTGGTAAAGAATCTGCCTGCAATGCAGGAGACCCTGGTTTGATTTCTGGGTCAGGAAGATCTGCTGGGGAAGGGATAGGCTACCCACTCCAGTATTCTTGGGCTTCTTTTTTGGCTCAGCTGGTAAACAATCTGCCTGCAGTGTGGAAGACCTGGGTTCAATCCCTGGGTTGGGAAGATCCCCTGGCAAAGGGAAAGGCTACCCACTTTAGTATTCTGTCCTGGAGATTCCCATGGACTATCTAGTCCATGGGGTTGCAAAGAGTCGGACACAACTGAATAACTTTCACTTTCTTCCTGGTGGCTCAGCAGTAAAGAATCCACCTGCCAAGGCAGGAAATGAGACACAGATTTGATCCCTGGGTCGGGAAGGTCCCCTGGAGAAGGAAATGGCAACCCACTCCAGTATTCTTTTCTGGAGAATCCCCATGGACAGAGAAGCCTGGTAGGCTACAGACCATGGGGTCGCAAAGAGCTGTATATGACTGAGGGACAGACTTTCACTGTTTTTTCCCGCCCCGTACTTTAAATGGGGCCTGGAATAAAAAATGTCATGCAGTGGGCCTATGCTGTGACCCCAGCTGCCCAGCCATTGGAGCCTTGTGACCCAGCAGAACCAGCAATAGGAGAAAATGTCTTTGGGAAAAGAAACTCCAAATAATAAAAATAAGCATTTTTATTTTCTCATTTTTATACAAATAGTATATACTTCATATAGAAATTTTAAGAATACAAATATGAGAGAAAGAGAAAATTGATCAACTATAACTTCACAACCCATATAACTTGGATTCTATCATGGTGCTCAGTATCCTCTGGGCCCCTCCTCATCCTTTTTTAATGCATGTAAATACTTTTCTTTTTCTTCAGAAAACTAGATCACAGAGAACACAAAACTTAGCAATTTATATTTTTCATTAAGTAGATTGAAAATGCTCATTGTTCTTCAGCAAACATTATTTTAAATGTCTGTTTCATTCTTCATTGTATGGATGTCTCATGGTTAACTTAACCTCTTAGTTTCATATGTTTAGATTGTTTTCAATTCCTAGCTACTCTGATAGGTTTTACTGATAAACACATTTCAATTTTTATTCTATTAAATTAAACCCAAACCTAGGAAAGAAAGAAAATTGATATTGGAAAAGTAATATACCTTTAAATGAAAAAATACTGATGTGGAAGGAAATGTATACATATATTTTGAACTGAGATAGAGAAAGGTAAAACATCCATCTATTCTTCAGTTTAGTTCAGTTCAGTCACTTGGTTGTGTCTGACTTTTTGAGACCCCCACGGACTGTAGCAAGCCAGGCCCCTGTCCCTCACCAATTCCCAGAGTTTACTCAAACTATCCAACCATCTCATCCTCTGTCTCCCCTTCCCCTCCTGCCTTCAGTCTCTCCCAAGATCAGGGTCGTTTCCAATGAGCTGACTCTTTCCATCAGGTGGCCAAAGTATTGGAGTTTCAAGCTTCAGCAGCAGTCCTTCCAATGAATACCCAGGACTGATCTCCTTTAGGATTGATTGGTTGGATCTCCTTGCTGTCCAAGGGACCCTCAAGAGTCTTCTCCAACACCACAGTTCAAAAGCATCAGTTCTTCAGTGCTCAGCTTTCTTTATAGTCCAACTCTCACATCCATACATGACTACTGGAAAAACCATAGACTTGACGAGACAGACCTTTGTTGGCAAAGTAATGTCTCTGCTTTTTAATATGCTGTCTAGGTTGGTCATAACTTTCCTTCCAAGGAGTATGCGTCTTTTAATTTCATGGCTACAGTCACCATCTGCAGTGATTTTGGAGCCTGAAATAGTAAAGTCAGCCACCATTTCCACTGTTTCCCCATCTATTTGCCATGAAATGATGGGACCGGATGCCATGATCTTAGTTTTCTGAATGTTGAGCTTTAAGCCAACCTTTTCACTTTCCTCTTTCACTTTCATCAAGAGGCTTTTTAGTTCTTCACTTTCTGCCATAAGAGTGGTGTCATCTGCATATCTGAGGTTATTGATATTTCTCCCAGCA
>SJYC01145968.1:0-38042 GCA_006408675.1 Madoqua kirkii | reverse complement strand
GCGGGTTATGGATCCGGGAACCGGCGCGAATCAATGAGATCAAACGCGAGGAAGATGCACCGTCAATTACAAGCACTTGGACAAGTCTAACTTTTTCTTCTTTTACAAATGCGCTTTCCAAAGCAACCTTAGCAACGCCCATATAAGAAGCCACCTCTAAGCAAAATAGTATATATCAAGGGAGGGCTAATCTATGTATTTATAAAAGTATATATATAAATATAGGAATACAGGTTTACACCCAGTTAACTTTTTCTGTCTTCTTTTCTTTTTTCTTTTTCTTTTTTTTAAACGAGTGGCATTGCAAAGGAGGACTCTTTCTCTCTTTTGGCGAGTTAGTGAAGGGGGTATTCTTTTATTTTTTCTTAGAGCGCCCAAGGGGGCACAGGGACCTCGGAAAGGAGTGGGGAAGAAAGAGGTAGGGTGAGTGGGGGGGCAGAGGGCGAGTCCGCAGCGAGGGCAGGCGCTTTCCTGCGGCACGATGCCGTCCCTACTGGTGCTCACTTTCTCCGCGTGCGTCCTGCTCGGTTGGGCGTTACTGGCCGACTGCACCGGTGGCGGTGGCGGCGGGGGCGCGGGCCCGGGCGGCGGGCGCCAGGAGAGAGAGGCGCTGCCGCCGCAGAAGATCGAGGTTCTGGTGCTGTTGCCTCAGGACGACTCTTACCTGTTCTCCCTGGCTCGGGTGCGACCGGCCATCGAGTATGCGCTGCGCAGCGTGGAGGGCAACGAGACCGGGCGGCGGCTCCTGCCAGCCGGCACTCGCTTCCAGGTGGCCTACGAAGACTCGGACTGCGGCAACCGCGCACTCTTCAGCCTGGTAGACCGCGTGGCGGCGGCGAGGGGAGCCAAGCCGGATCTCATCCTGGGGCCGGTGTGCGAGTACGCGGCGGCGCCGGTGGCCCGGCTAGCGTCGCACTGGGACCTCCCCATGCTGTCTGCCGGGGCCCTGGCAGCCGGCTTCCAGCATAAAGACACGGAGTACTCGCACCTTACGCGCGTGGCACCCTCGTACGCCAAGATGGGCGAGATGATGCTCGCCCTGTTCCGCCACCACCAGTGGAGCCGCGCCGTGCTGGTCTACAGCGACGACAAGCTGGAGCGGAACTGCTTCTTCACCCTCGAGGGGGTCCATGAGGTCTTCCAGGAGGAAGGCTTGCACACGTCCGCCTATAATTTCGATGAGACCAAAGACTTGGATCTGGAGGACATCGTGCGCCACATCCAGGCCAGTGAGCGAGGTGAGCAGCCCCGGGTCCCTGCCCTAACCCAGCCCCTTTCCGCGGCTCTCCCTACATGCCTGTCTGCTCCCCTGGAGACCCCACTACTCCCTGCTGCACTGAGGATCAGAGAAGGGAGCGCCCACCGGGACTCCCCCGAGTGTGCGTAGCCTGGCTATGGTTATGGTGGGGTGTACGAAGAGGGTCCTGGGGAAGTGATGGAGCCTGTGGGTGGGGCATGTGAGCAGGCAGCCTTCTCGGGCTCGGGCCCTGGTCCAACAGGTGCTGTCAAACCTCTTGGGTTTTTTCTTTCTCGTTCTCTTGTGTCCAGCGCCGGGTTAGGGGCTCACTGCGGGTACCCGGCTCTAACCACGGTCTCAAAGCGTGACAAGGGCCAAAGAACTTGTTACCGGGTCCTTTTCCGACGTGCGCCCGCTCCTAGCGAGGAAGCGCACACTGAGTTCCACAGCCCGCGCGCCGCCTCACGGTCAGCTCCGGTCTCCGGGTTTCCCTGGCTGCTCCTTCCCCAGATCTCAGCTTTCTTTTAAAGGCTCATTGTATCGCCCTTCTCATTCCTTCCATGGCCCCTCCAGCCCCTTATAAACGGGCTTCTGTGGTTTCCATAAAAAATGCCTCGCAGTGTAAGGACCCTGGCGACACCCATTGCCCCCGGCGCACTCAGCGTCGTGGTCGCCAGTGCGCCAGCAGCTAGGCTTTCGGAGAGCGCGCGCGCTGGAGAAGCGGCCACAGCCTCTCCAGTTTTCTCTGCGGGTCTGTGGGGGTTTGAATAACCACGAGACTGGCCAAAGAGCTCAAGGTTGAGGCTAGTGGCTATGGTTCTAGGGGATGGGAGGAGAAGCGGGTGGTCACCGATACAGAATCGCAGAAGCCCCCAGTGCGGCTCATTTTACTGCCCCGCAGACCTGTGCGAAGGCGGGCGGAGAACCCAGCATAGCGCAGTTTCCTCCTTACCAGTGTCAGGTTTGGGGTGCAAATGCTCACTCGCGGGATCCCGCCAGCTCCCGCTCAGCGCTTACGCGCCTGGATTGTCAGTGGCGCAATCCCAGTAAAGCTCCCCACTACCCACGCGGGGAGACGGAAGGGGAGAGGGGCAGAGCCAGGCGCAGGGGTAGCTTACGACTTGGCATGGCTGGTCACCTGGGCGCTGGCCGTGGGATCAGCACAACCGGAGGCAGGGGGTCTCGGGAACAGGTGAGAGAGGGTAAAGACGCCGCGAAAGAGGGCGCTGTGGCCGTCCCCTTCCCAGTTTGGCCACCCCACACTCGGAGCTGAACGCACTCTTTAGAGTGAAGAGGCGCGAGGTGTTGACAGTGGGGAGGCATGGCCAAGTTTTGAGCGTTCGTACTCCA
The DNA here is from genome assembly GCA_006408675.1 of Madoqua kirkii. Lineage (NCBI taxonomy): Eukaryota > Metazoa > Chordata > Mammalia > Artiodactyla > Bovidae > Madoqua > Madoqua kirkii. The sequence goes on along the minus strand of SJYC01145968.1, from coordinate 35,455 downwards.
GGCTGTCTGCGCCGAATTCCTGCCAGCCAAGCAGGCAGGGCGCTGGCTTTGCCGATTATGAAAAAGGGCACTTGTATCCAAGGGCGGCGGATTCGCCACGCCGGGCCGAGAAAGTCACATCTGCTTTTTCCTGTTCTCAGTCCTCAGGTCACTGCAGACCCTGAACAGCGTTCTTCAGCTCTCGGCTCTCAAGGGCCTGGAGCTAGACTTCCCAGCTTGGGCTGGGGCTGGGGGTGTGTCCCCTTACCGGCAAGAACCGCGGCTGGCCAATGTGTTTGTGCTGCCTCCGCCCTGAAGGTCTTGGTGCCGGCAGTGACTTCCTGCGCACGTGGCTTGGAATTCGTGGTCGAGGTCAGCCCAAAGGAGGGCAGATCGAGGCCACTGGGGGCCCCTCGGCCTCACGTGGTGGGGCTGAGCCAGGGGGTGGGGAGGGGTGGGGCTGGGGGCTTCGAAGACCTTGGGCTACAGTCTGCTGCTGCTATTTTTTCAATTCCAAAAAGCAGACGTTCCCAAGTTTCTTTACTTTTTGTCTTCCAAGTTCGAATTTAGTGGTCAAAGTTTGCTTGGCTGACCCGTATGTTTTGCAGGTGATAAAGTTACAATTCTTACTCTAAGAAATATTTCTGACAGTGACTTGGCAGATGTTCAGAAACAAAAATCAAAACAATTTCTCCCCCTAAGCCCTCCTCCCTCAATCCGACGTGCGCCCGCTCCTAGCGAGGAAGCGCACACTGAGTTCCACAGCCCGCGCGCCGCCTCACGGTCAGCTCCGGTCTCCGGGTTTCCCTGGCTGCTCCTTCCCCAGATCTCAGCTTTCTTTTAAAGGCTCATTGTATCGCCCTTCTCATTCCTTCCATGGCCCCTCCAGCCCCTTATAAACGGGCTTCTGTGGTTTCCATAAAAAATGCCTCGCAGTGTAAGGACCCTGGCGACACCCATTGCCCCCGGCGCACTCAGCGTCGTGGTCGCCAGTGCGCCAGCAGCTAGGCTTTCGGAGAGCGCGCGCGCTGGAGAAGCGGCCACAGCCTCTCCAGTTTTCTCTGCGGGTCTGTGGGGGTTTGAATAACCACGAGACTGGCCAAAGAGCTCAAGGTTGAGGCTAGTGGCTATGGTTCTAGGGGATGGGAGGAGAAGCGGGTGGTCACCGATACAGAATCGCAGAAGCCCCCAGTGCGGCTCATTTTACTGCCCCGCAGACCTGTGCGAAGGCGGGCGGAGAACCCAGCATAGCGCAGTTTCCTCCTTACCAGTGTCAGGTTTGGGGTGCAAATGCTCACTCGCGGGATCCCGCCAGCTCCCGCTCAGCGCTTACGCGCCTGGATTGTCAGTGGCGCAATCCCAGTAAAGCTCCCCACTACCCACGCGGGGAGACGGAAGGGGAGAGGGGCAGAGCCAGGCGCAGGGGTAGCTTACGACTTGGCATGGCTGGTCACCTGGGCGCTGGCCGTGGGATCAGCACAACCGGAGGCAGGGGGTCTCGGGAACAGGTGAGAGAGGGTAAAGACGCCGCGAAAGAGGGCGCTGTGGCCGTCCCCTTCCCAGTTTGGCCACCCCACACTCGGAGCTGAACGCACTCTTTAGAGTGAAGAGGCGCGAGGTGTTGACAGTGGGGAGGCATGGCCAAGTTTTGAGCGTTCGTACTCCAGGCTGTCTGCGCCAATTCCTGCCAGCCAAGCAGGCAGGGCGCTGGCTTTGCCGATTATGAAAAAGGGCACTTGTATCCAAGGGCGGCGGATTCGCCACGCCGGGCCGAGAAAGTCACATCTGCTTTTTCCTGTTCTCAGTCCTCAGGTCACTGCAGACCCTGAACAGCGTTCTTCAGCTCTCGGCTCTCAAGGGCCTGGAGCTAGACTTCCCAGCTTGGGCTGGGGCTGGGGGTGTGTCCCCTTACCGGCAAGAACCGCGGCTGGCCAATGTGTTTGTGCTGCCTCCGCCCTGAAGGTCTTGGTGCCGGCAGTGACTTCCTGCGCACGTGGCTTGGAATTCGTGGTCGAGGTCAGCCCAAAGGAGGGCAGATCGAGGCCACTGGGGGCCCCTCGGCCTCACGTGGTGGGGCTGAGCCAGGGGGTGGGGAGGGGTGGGGCTGGGGGCTTCGAAGACCTTGGGCTACAGTCTGCTGCTGCTATTTTTTCAATTCCAAAAAGCAGACGTTCCCAAGTTTCTTTACTTTTTGTCTTCCAAGTTCGAATTTAGTGGTCAAAGTTTGCTTGGCTGACCCGTATGTTTTGCAGGTGATAAAGTTACAATTCTTACTCTAAGAAATATTTCTGACAGTGACTTGGCAGATGTTCAGAAACAAAAATCAAAACAATTTCTCCCCCTAAGCCCTCCTCCCTCAGCTGAAATTCCCTGCACTTAAGAGAGAAAGATGTTTGGTAACAGCTCTCTCTGGGGGTCTCTTAAGTTTTACTGATCACCTTTACTTCACCAAAAGTGGTTAATGGGTTAAATAGGGGCCCAGTACAATGACTGAGGAGAGCTTGAATTTTCTGAGCTCTTAGCCTGCCTCAGGCATTCACTGGGCAGGGAGCTTGGGCTGCTAGAAGACTCCAGTTATAATGGGGGTACCGACGACCAGTCTGTTGTTAAGTCGTGTCTGACTCTGCGTTCTCATGAACTGTGTGCAGCCTTCCAGGCTCCTCTGTCAATGGGATTCTCCAGGAAAGAATACTGGAGTGGGTTGACATTTCCTTCTCCAGGGGATCTTCCAGAGATAGAACCCAAGTCTCCTGCTGGGCAGGCACGTTCTTTACCACCCAACTGCCAAGGAATCCCCAGTCAGGGCATATCTACAGAGATAATCTCCTTTCCCAGGAAGTGAGACCACACCGTGGGAAGAGAACCTAAAGGTGAGAAGCAGACCCTGTGGATCTGGTGGCTGCACTCAGCTGCTGCAGGGCCTGCCCACGTCACTTCCTGACTTTCTCAGAGTTTCCTCCTCTGTGAAACAGAGGTGGGGTGAGAATCAGGCCTGTTCAGACCAGTGTTTGGTGGTTTTGATTTCTGCTAAGTGTAAAATGGAACTGTTTTTGTCTTTGAAAATTCCACATTAGCATCATAGAACTAGGGAGTCTTTTTCTTCCCTCTTTTGGAGATAAATTTTTAGCGCTTTTTTTTTCTTTTGGACTTGGAGTTCTTCTTTAAAATCAGATCACAAAAGTTTTAATCTCTTAAAGGGTTAAACTAATAATGCCACCATCTCAATAATATGACTAAAATTTAATTTGGCTATGTGTGTACTATAGAATTAAACACTGAGGGGTATTTATTTATTCTTCTTAGGGATTTACTATCAAAGTCAATAATAAACATTTTTTTCTCACAAGTCATAGCCAATGTATATCACTAAAATACATGCATGTGAGCATTGTTTTTAAACAAGTCAACTATGCTCTCAATATTTAACACTCAGTACTTTATTTTTATAAAAGGGTGTTAAAAGTATTTTTTTAAGCAATAAACGTGAGCAGTTGCTTTGCCATATATCTCATAAGATGCAGAACCAGAATTATTGTGCTCACAACATTTTTGTATGAAGAACTGTAGTTTTATCTTTTTTGGTTATTAATATGTCATTATTCTTGGCCTGCATAACAACTATGGTGATAACAGCATTTAATCAATTCAAGAGTGATTTATTTTTAGAATAGGCTGGGGTAAATGACGGAGCAGTTGGTCAGAGTTTTCAACCAAAGATGTTAGACTTTCTGATTCAAGACTTTGTTTTTCGTATCCCTTTTTTCATATTTACCACCTGTAATATAGGTGGATGCTTTGGATGCTCCCAAATACTGTTGAGTTTAAATTTCTCCTGTCATATTTTCAATTTGCAGCACATGGCATATCTCGCTTTGCTTCCATGGAACATCTCTAAGTTTAGAATTAAGTAGTAGAAGATGGATGCAGGCATTAGTTGGAGAATATGAAAATATCATTTTTATTATTGATAAAAAACCTATTGCAGACCGTGGATTTAGATCAGTTACCAAAAAGGGCCTGCCTGCTATTATTTCCCCCAAGAATTCCGCAGGTCATCCACTAAATCACAGCTAGTACTGCACACCCCACTCCAGAGCAGACCTCACTACACGGCGAAAGTTGCCCATGATGTGTGCTCTCTGCAAGCAGATGCACCTCAAAGAGGAAGGAAGAAAAGGCTGAGTCCAGTATGCCCAGTTTTCTCTTCTAGACTCAGCCATCAGACAGGTCCCTCCTTTTCCTCGGGGGGTGGAAAGAGGGGGATAAATGAAGGCACACAGGGACATGAGGAGTGTCTTTCTCTTAGAGACTGCTCCAGATGGAAAGCTGAAATGGCTGAAAGGGTATCTCCCTCACTCAAACATGCTTCCTGGATTGTTTCGGGGTCCCTACCACCTCTTCGCAAGTGATTGTAAGAATGTGTTGCTATAGGGAGAAGCCACTTACAGAAGACTTTGTGGGGATCAGGGAGTGGAGAGTGACGTGGAACCCCACAGGTTCTCCAGCAAGGAGGGAAAAGTAGAGCAAAATGATGAAAAGTCTCTCCAGAAACTTGGACTCACATCACCATTTCCTCTATTAGAAGTTTTAACAATATGACCCCCAAAGTTAGTACTTATATATTTAATATGCTTTAGTATATATTTAAATACGTACATTTTAAGTCTATTTAAGTAGAGAAGGAATTATCTGAATTGACCTCCACTTAAGCCGCTTTCAGGATTAGCTGATGCTCTCCTTTTCTCTATAAACTTTTTTGGCTAATGGTGAAAGCTGCTGGCTAGTCTTGCTTCTCCCAGGTTTGCCAGCACACTTCTCACAAATCTGTTTATACCAGTTGTACTTATTATAAGTATGCAGTTTAATTAATCATTATGTAAACTGATGAAACATGAGAAGAAGAGAAAGTTATTTTAGTGAACACTATTTTAAACCTTCCAAAAGATTGTATAAAGGCCTGTTGCTAAAAATACATGCTGTTGAATTAGGCATGAATGAAAAAGCCGTGGCAAATTGGGGAGCATCCCACAAATCTAGAAGGACTCTGCGTTCTGACTGCTCGGCCAGTGTTTTAAGTGTTTACTCCAGCTTAAACTGGGCGACAGTGTGCACTACGGTTTTTCCTTTCTGAAAGGAAAACAATACCTAGCCCACAAATCTGGGGGTTAGGATTTCCTTTTGAGAGCTGGACTACATTTGTCCACATGTCCGTTTCATTTGTCATGAAATGGCTGAGATCTAAAATAATTCCAGTCTGTTTAGATAGGCCCAGTGCTGCTCCAGGTCACTCTTGCTCAGTTTAAGCAGGTACTGACATTTAAAGAAAGAATGTGCCCATTGGAGGGGTTGATCTTGGTGGTGATGAGGAAAGAGAGGAGATGGGCCAGGGCTATAAAAATAGAAAAGAAGTGACAGGCCAGTGTAGGGCACGGCCCATCTAGGGCTTGGGGAAGCATGTGCTCCGGCCTGAGGACACAGACTGTTTGGACCTGAGCCAGGTGTAGCTCTCCGATGGATGCTTCAGGTTATCAAGGCCTGATGCCTTTGGATGCCTGGACCCTCCAGCTGACCCTCCTCATCCTTCTTGCATCCTTACTAACATCCTACTATTTACAATTTGGCTCCTTAATTGGCACCTCCAGGTCTATATTGACACAAACATATTTGTGACTATTTTGGTCCTCATTGAAATTAATCTTCATTTCAGATTAGCTAAAAATATCTATGTTAGATTATTAGAATTCTTCTCCCCAAATAATGACTCTACACTTTATGTGCTAACAGAGTCCTGTTCTGTTTATGGGGAGTGATCTAGAAGTAGACTCTTGACTATGATCAGTTGATAGAAAAATGATGATGACTGCAGCTGGACAGTCAGCCAGAGCTTCCTGGAGCCTCTTGGGATCCGCTTGTCCAGCCTTAGTCCAGGCTGTTTGGTGGGACACCTTGGCTCTTTTGTCTTCCCAGGTGGTGCTAGTGGTAAAGGACCTGCAAGCCAGTGAAGAAGACGAAGAGAAGTGGGTTCGATCCCTGGATTGGGAAGATCCCCTGAAGGAGGGCACAGCAACCCACTCCAGTATTCTTGCCTGGAGAATCCCCTGGACAGAGGAGCCTAGTGGGCTACAGTCCATGGGGGTCACAAAGAGTCAGGCTCGATTGAAGTGACTTAGCTTGCACACATGCATGGGCTCTCTCTTTTTTTTTTTTCTTTCAGTTATTTTTTTTTTTTTATCTTATCATTTAAGGGACTAGAATCAAATGAGAGCAGAACAAACATTTAGGTCACAATGAGTAATGAGAAATTTCTTCAAAAACTTTGTTACTGATATATCTTGGAATTTGAATATTTATTCTAGATATAATTTCCAGGCACAAACAACACTTACTCCTGCAGTTAGACATCTTAGGAAGTTTGGGATGGTTTTAAAAACCTGCTCTGCAGAGCTTTCAGCCTGTACCCTGAGCTGTTATGTTGTAAGAAATGTCAGAGTTGTGACCTAACACTCTGAATTAACCTGTGCAGTAAACGAAATGTCAGCAAGCGCCTGGCCCTCGGCGCAGGTTGCCAAGGCGGCTTTGGCACAGCCTGAAGTTTGTTCTGCATCATTCCTCACCCATGCTTTTACAAAGAACATACACACGGCACTGGGCTGGCGCGTGTGGTGATAATGCGGTTATGGCACCCAGGCCTCTCCTCTCCTCTGTGTGTGCAGAAAAGCACAGCGGGTGCTGTCATGGGGGTCAGAGGCCATCGACAGTGATCCGCATAAGTGAGTGAAGGCCAGGTCTCTCTTCCCTTTTATCCTTTGTAGTTGTTACGTGACAGGGAACAGTATTCTGCCAGAGCCTCTCGGCTCTGACAGTGTGGATGTGAACCGAGAGTGTGTGGGAAGGGACCTGGAATCTTGGTAACTATTTCCTCTATGTCTTGAGACAGCTTTAAAAAATGTGTTCTCCATTCAAACATCAGAAAGCCTGTCTCACCTGCTACATCCTCTGATTTGCCAAATGAAAACCCTTCGGATTGTTTGCCGAGGAAAATGTATTTACTATGCTATGCTGTGCTAAAGTTTCTCAGTCATCGGTGACTCTGCCATCCATGGACTGTAGCCCACCAGGCTCTTCTGTCCATGGGATTCTCAGGCAAGAATATTGGAGTGGATTGCCCTACCTCCTCCAGGGGATCTTCCAGATCCAGGGATCGAACCTGCGTCTCTTATGTCTCCTGCAATGGCAGGCAGGTTCTTTACCACTAGCGCCACTATGCTAGTAAGGTATAAAAAGCAGTTAACATGTCTCACTATCTTACATTCGGCCAATGGGAATTTACTTGAAGATTTATTTTGAAATAATCTTGTGTTTTTGGAAAGGATATAGGAAAGTATAAAGCACCTCTGTCTTGCCTTCACCCAGATTTTCACTAGTGGTAAATATTCTGCCACTATGCTTTGTCATTCCAAATCTCTCCCTTCCCTCCCCTGCCCCTTCCAAATACATACTCATGTACATATATATGCACAAATGTTGCTTTCTTTTTATGAACTATTTGAGGGTAAGTACAGTCATCATGCTCTTGTACCCCTAAAAATTGAAGTGTGCACTTCCCAAGAAGAAGAACATTCACTCATAGAACCACAGTAGAATTATGAAAAGCAAGAACAGTAACACAAACATAATACTGTTATCCAATTTATAGACCTTATTCAAATTTCTCCAGTTGTCTCAACAATGCCCTTTATAGAAAAACTTTTATTATTATTATTTTTAAGGCCCAGGATCCGATCCAGGATCACACAGTGCATTCAGCTTTCTGCTTCCCTAAGTCTCTGCTAGTCTAGAATGTCTCAAGCCATTTTCATTTTTCATGAAAGTGACCATTTTAAAGGGTGTAGGTTCACTGTTCTAATCACTGTCCCCCAAATTGGGTTTGCAGCTGCTTCCTTCTGATTAGATTGAGGTGGCCACTTTTGAGGTTTGGGGCCCCTGATGTGTTACAGCAGGGGGCTCATGAGTCTGTTCACATGGTGGGTACCGTTGGCATCCATCACTTGGTTGTGGTGGTGACAGATAGCTTTCTCCACTGCCAAGCTACTCTTCTGCCCTTTGTAACTCTCGAGTAATTGTGAGGATTCTGCAGGACCTTAGCAGAGCCCTGGTCCATGTCAGATGCTGCCCTCTGTGCAGGCCCACTTCACGCATCTGTTTTTTCCTCCCCACAGTGGTGATCATGTGTGCAAGCAGCGACACCATCCGGGGGATCATGCTGGCGGCGCACAGGCACGGAATGACCAGCGGGGACTATGCCTTCTTCAACATCGAGCTCTTCAATAGCTCCTTCTACGGTAACTCTGCCTCCAGTTTCCACTCCTGCTGCTAGGCTGTCAAAAAGGAGTTGTGAGACAGGGCCAATAGCTCATTTCAGTCGATAATGATTTCCATAGGTGGTGGTGTTCAGTTGCTCAGTCGTGTCTGACTCTTTGTGACTCCATGGACTGCAGCACACCAGGCTTCCCTGTCCTTCACTATCTCCTGGAGTCTGCTCAAACTCATGTCCATTGAGTCTGTGAAGCCATCCAGCCATCTCATCCTCTGTTGCCGCCTTCTCCTCCTGCCTTCAATCTCCCAGCATCAGGGTCTTTTCTGATGAGTTGGGTCTTTGCATCAGGTGGCCAAATTACTGGAGCTTCAACATTAGTCCTTCAATGAGAATTCAGGGTTGATTTCCTTTACATAGATAGGATTTTGGAAATTTGTGATTCTGAATACTCCCACTTCTCCTAATTTCTCAAGCTTTTTTCCCCTGAGAATTCAGAGCAGAAACATATTACCACCTGTGAGGCTATGGGACTAAATGATCATAAATCCAGGCCCTGAAGACTCCTCCCCAGTGCACTGTCAACTTTGGGTTGCTACCATGGTGGACTGTTGGAATATTTTATCAGGATTTGGGTGGAATTTTTAGAAGCATGGAATAGACTAACACATCAACATAACAGAACATGTCAAAATGTATCACATATACCATACATATGGTTTCATAAAACTTTTAAGTAATGTGATTGCATGTTTCTATGGATATATTTATGCATGTTACACATATATTTGTAATGAACCATAGTGTGAAATGAGAAATAAAATAACCATTTCTGTAAACTGAGGTGAAATATTTTGAAAGTTGTTGCTACTAACCCCTCCTTCTTCCAGATCATTGTTGTTCTTGTTCATTTACTAAGTCTTGTCTGGCTCTTTGCGACCCCATGGACTATAGCACGCCAGCTTCCCTTCCAGATTACTCTCTCCTGTGTTCAGGAACCACTAACAAATATGATCCAAAGCATTTAATTCCTTAAAATGGGTCTGGAGAAATTCCCAAGGTACCTGTGATGGAGGCTAAGATCAAGATCAAGATCACAAGATTACAGGTCACAACATTTCCTCCCAAGTGTGGTTAGGATTCTCTCTGAAGCCAACAGTTTAAGGCCATGGAGCATTTTCTCAGGTACTACACACTGGCAGTTCCAGGGAAACTGTAAGTGCGTATTTCACAAATGGCCTGTTTACGTGGAGCTCTACTTCCCTGCTATTGCAGTTGAGGTATAGTTATATGGGATCTAAAACTTAAAGCACGTGCCTCAGTTTCTTGCTTTGGTATGCTGGCTTACTTAAGCTATCAGTTCAGTTCAGTCGCTCAGTCGTGTCTGACTCTTTGCGACCCCATGGACTGTAGCACGCCAGGCCTCCCAGTCCATCACCAACTCCCAGAGTTTACCCAAACCCATGTCCATTGAGTCGGTGATGCCGTCCAACCATCTCATCCTCTGCTGTCCTCTTCTCTTGCATTCAGTCTTTCCCAGCATCAGGGTCTTTTCAGATGAGTCAGTTCTTTGCATCAGGTGGCCAAAGTATTGGAGTTTCAGCTTTATCAGCATCAGTCTTTCTAATGAATATTCAGGACTGATTTCCTTTAGGATAGACTGGTTTGATCTCCTTGCAGTCCAGGGGACTCTCAAGAGTCTTCTCCAACACCACAGTTCAAAAGTATCAATTGTTTGGTGCTCAGCTTTCTTTATAGTCCAACTCTCACGTTCATACATGACGACTGGAAAAACCATGGCTTTGACTAGAGGGACCTTTGTTGGTAAAGTAATGTTTCTACTTTTTAATATGCTGTCTAGGTTGGTCATAACTTTTCTTCCAAGGAGTAAGCGTCTTTTAATTTCAGGGCTGTAGTCACCAACTGCAGTGATTTTGGAGCCCAAAAAAGTAAAGTCTGTCACTGTTTCCACTGTTTACCCATCTATTTGCCATGAAGTGATGGGACCAGATGCCATGATCATAGTTTTCTGAATGTTGAGTTTTAAGCCAGGTTTTTCACTCTCCTGTTTCACTGTCATCAAGAGGGTCTTTAGTTCTTCTTCTCTTTCTGCCATAAGGGTGGTGTCATCTGCATATCTGAGGTTATTGACATTCCTCCCAGAAATCTTGATTCTGGCTTGTGCTTCATCCAGCCCAGTATTTCTCATGATGTACTCTGCATATAAGTTAACAGGGTGACAATATATAGCCTTAACATACTCCTTTCCCAATTGGGAATCAGTCTGTTGTTCCATCTCCAGTTCTAGCTGTTACTTCTTGACCTGAGTACAGATTTCTCAGAATGCAGGTCAGGTGGTCTGGTATTCCTATCTCTTGAAGAATTTCCCACAGTTTGTGGTGATCCGCACACTCAAAGGCTTTGGCATAGTCAATAAAGCAGAGGTAGATGTTTTTCTGGAACCCTTTTGCTTTTCCTGTGTGGATGTTGGCAATTTGATCTCTGGTTCCTCTGCCTTTTCTAAATTCAGCTTGAACATTTGGAAGTTCATGGTTCACGTATTGCTGAAACCTGGCTTGGAGAATTTTGAGCATTACTTTGCTAGCATGTGAGATGAGTGAAATTGTGTGGTAGTTTGAGCATTCTTTGGCATTACCTTTTTTTGGGATTGGAATGAAAACTGATCTTTTCCAGTCCTGTGGCCACTGCTGAGTTTACCAAATTTGCTGGCATATTGAGTGCAGCACTTTCACAGCATCATCTTTTAGGATTTAAAATAGCTCAACTGAAATTCCATCAGCTCCACCAGCCTTGTTTGTAGCGATGCTTCCTAAGGTCCACTTGACTTCGCATTCCAGGATGTCTGGCCCTAGGTGAGTGATCACACCATCATGATTATCTGGGTCATGATGATCTTTTTTTGTATAGTTCTGTGTATTCTTGCCACCTTTTCTTAATATCTTCTGCTTCTGTTAGGTCTCTACCATTTCTGTCCTTTATTGTTCCTATCTTTGCATGAAGTGTTCCCTTTCTATCTCTAATTTTCTTGAAGAGATCTCTAGTCTTTCCCATTCTGTTGTTTTCCTCTATTTCTTTGCATTGATCACTGAGGAAGGCTTTCTTATGTCTCCTTGCTATTCTTTGGAACTCTGCATTCAAATTACATAAGCAATAGATCATTGTGAATGAACATAATAAATCCCACTTCTCATGGGGATAAAGAAAAGTTGTTGAAGCAAAAGTAATTTTTCCCCTGTAATGGATAAAACTGAAGACTTGTGACTTGCAGGATAAACACTCATCATCATCCTTTCCCTTCTCTTTACATAAGCAGAGTGGCAATTTTGCTTCTTGGCCCAAGATCAGAATGTAACTACATTATTGAATACAATTTTGAATTCATTGAGATAGTGGTAGAGACTTGTGACGAGTGAAAAAAATTTACTGAGCTTTGCAAGTTGGCTACTGCAAGCATAGAATTTGGCGACAGTGCATGAGAATCTAAGTACACAAAAAATGAGGTACTGGAATTCATCTCTGGATAAAGCTTGTGTTACTTTTTCCTGCTCATTACCATACATGAGTCTTATAGAAATTTTGAGAAACGTAGAAAAGCACAAGGAATAAAGTAAGTTGCTGCAACTCTGCTGTCCAGATAAAAGTACACTGATAATATTTAGCTGTACATCTTGTCTATTTTATTAAAATTATGAATTTATGGAAAATTCTTTCAATAAAATGATTGCATTATCTATAGTATAGTTACATAGTATTTTATAATGCTAACATGGCATCTTAATCAGTCTTTCAGTTTTTGGTGTTTTGTTGTTTTCAGCTTTTTATGTTAAGAGCAATGTTATATTGAGTTGCCTCGCTGTGGGGATGCATTCGTGCATACACGTGTGCTGTGCTGTGCTTAGTCGCTCAGTCGTGTTCAGCTCTTTGCAAGCCCATGGACTATAGCTCGCCAGGCTTCTCTGTCCATGGGAATTCTCCAGGAGAGGATACTGGAGTGGTTTGTCATGCCGTCCTCCAGGGAACCTTCCCGACCAAGAGACTGAACCTAGGTCTCCTGCTTCCCAGGCAGATTCTTTACTGTCTGAGTCACCAGCGAAGGCCAAGAAACTGGAGTGGGTAGTCTGTCCCTTCTCCAGTGAATCTTCCTGACCTAGGAATTGAACCGGGGTCTCCTGCATTGCACGTGGATTTTTTACCAGCTGAATTACCAGGGAAGCCCATAAGCATACAGACATTCATATATATATATGTGTGTGTGTGTGTGTGTGTGTGTGTGTGTGATCTGTAAGACAAGCTTCTAGAAGCAGCTTTTCTGGGTCAAATGTTATATGCATTTATCTTTCGGTGGATATTGCCAACTTGTCCCTTTAAAAGGTTTGCTGATTTACACTTCTGTAACAACATATGAGAATGTCTGTTTCCTGCATCTCTGTTAATTCTGCATCATCTAACTTTTATATTATTTTATTTATTAAAATTTCTTTTTATGTATATAGCAAAGTTGCAGTTTTCTTTATCTGAATTTCGCATCATTCTTGCTGAGTTCATTCTTAGATATTTTATGTTTTCTGATTGTTGTTATGATCCTGACCTCTTCCTATTACATTTTGTAGTTGTTACATAGAAACAGGAATTCTACATATTAAACTCTCACGTGCATACATGACCACTGGAAACTTAGGTGGCATTGCCTTATTTTAATAAGGCAGTATTGCAGGCGGAAGATCCAGGGGATCTTCCCAACTCAGGGATAGAATCCAGGTTTCCCACACTGCAGGCAGATTCTTTACTAGCTGAGCCACAAGGGAAGCCCAAGAACACTGGAGTGGCTAGCCTATCCTTTCTCCACTGGATCTTTGCAACTCAAGGATTGAACCAGGGTTTCCTGCATTGTAGGCGGATTCTTTACAAACTGAGCTATCAAAGAAGCCCTATTTTAATATAAAGTTAATATTAGCTTTATAAAATCAATTAGGACACTTTCCATTGTTTTTATGCTCTAGAACAGTTTGTGTACCATAAGACTATTCCTTGAAAGATGGAAACAATTCAACTTTGTCTCTGGACCTAACTCCTTTTTAGAGGTAATTTTTGGAAAATTAAAAAGACTTTGGAAATAAGTTCAGATGTACAGAGAATTTGAAAAAATAACAGAGAGTTCATGTATACCTTTTACTCAGATTTCTCTAGTTTAAACAATTTGTATAGCCATAGTGCACTTTTGAAAATAAAACTAACATTGGTACAATACTAAGAACTAAAGTACAGGCTTTATTTGAAATTTACCATTTTTCCTCCTAATGTTCCTTTTCTGTTCCAGGATTCAGTCCCCTGAGTTGTGTCTTCTTAATCTTCTCTGATCTGTGATAGTTCTTCAATCTCTCTTTGTTGTTTGTGACCTAACAGTTTGAATAAGTCTATTATTTTGTAGAATGTCTCACATGATAAGTTGAGTTTATACATCTTTGGCCAGAATACTACAAAAGTAGTGTTTGTCCTGCTCATTGTGTAATATCAGTGAATGAGAAGTCATATATACATAACTTACTGTTGGTGATTTTGGGACAACTGTTTTTAACTTTTAAAAACTTTTTTAATATGGAAAATTTAAAACGTACACAGAAGTGGAAGGAGTAGTGAATAAGTTCCCATGAATCCATCAATTAGCTTCAAGAATTATTGATACATGGCCGATCTCATCTCGTCTATATCATTCTCTTCGGGGAAAACTTTTTAAAAATTTAAATTTATTTTAAATTGGAGAATATTTGCTTTACATTATTGTGTCAGTTTCTGCCATATATCAACATGAGGGACAAACTTTTTAGAGATTATTTTTTCACTGATTCAGTTTTTCTGTTTGAAAATTTAACTGCATGGAGTTATACAGCGTGCTCTGATACAATCAACAAAGTATCCTTGGTGTGTCTTTCTTTTTTAAAAAATAGTCTTTATTATTGTTATTTTTTATTTAAAAAAATTGGCTGTGCTGAGCCCTTGTTGCAGTGCTCAGGCATTCTCTATATATTGAGGCATTTGGAAGCTTCTCTGTAGCTGTCAAGTCACCGCTCGAGGGCTTAGCTGCTCTGCAGTATGTGGGATTTTAGTTCACCAAACAGGGTTCAAACCTGTGTCTCCAGCATTCAAAGGCTATCCTTGGTGTTTCTGACTATATCCCCTTTCTTTCCCCTTTTACAGCCTGGTTGCTTAGGCTTTGGGCTCAGCTGTCAATGTGCCTGAGAGGCTGTGCCACAAACCAGCTCTTGGCAAATTGATATCACCCTGCCCTCATCTAAAAGCCCTTGTTTCTTCTAATGATAATAATAGTGCTTATCTCATGGCATCAGAATGATGTGGTGTGTGTGAAATGCATAGAAAACTCTTGGAACATGATGAGTGTTTAGTAAATGTTAGTTACATTTACTATTAATTTCAATTTACACCAACAGTTACATATAGTACTTTAAAAATGATAATTTTGAAAAAATACTTCTGTACGTTTTCCTGTAGTGTAGTTTTATAGCTTGATTTAGGCCATACATTGTTCTGTTACCTTAATCAACTTTTGTCTAGTACCTTATAAGGACCTGGGTGCATTAGGAATTATACCTGTATGCAAATAACCAAGACTCCTAATTATAGTAATTTAAACAAATGTAGAATTTGTGCTCTCACTTGTAAGAAGTCTAAAGGTGGGCAAACCAGGGCAGAATGATGGTTCCATAAAGTCATCAGAGATCTAAGCCTTTTCGAGTTTTTGGCTACCTCAGTGCTAGTGAATGGCATCCATCCTCAAGATGATGAAATCGTGGCTAGAATTCCAGGGATTAGATCTTAAATCTAGGGAAGGCAGAAGAGGAACATGAGAGGCAAAAAGAGATCATTTCAGTTGACTCAATTCTGTCTGAAGGGTTCTCTGGAGGCCCCACTCATTATTTTTTGGTTGCATATCATTTGCTACCCCTCGTTGAAAGGGGGAGGCAGGAAATGTGTGTTTTCAGCTGGTCTCACTGGTACCTCCAGATCAGTCCAGGAATCTGTTACTAAGGGACACTGGAGAATAGATGTAGGGAGGCAACTGTCTATGTTTGTCATAGTCCCTGAAGTGCCTTCCCTCCTCAGAACAGAGGCAGCAAACAGGATCTTATGGAAGGCACAGTGACCTACCTGAGGCTCTGGGGTCTGCTGCTCATAAAGGGCCTTCTCTGAGATTTTATATCTTAAGAATCAGTGTTTCCCACATGGCACAATGGTAAATAATCTGCCTGCCAATCACTGCCCTCATCTAAAAGCCCTTGTTTCTTCTAATGATAATAATAGTGCTTATCTCATGGCATCAGAATGATGTGGTGTGTGTGAAATGCATAGAAAACTCTTGGAACATGATGAGTGTTTAGTAAATGTTAGTTACATTTACTATTAATTTCAATTTACACCAACAGTTACATATAGTACTTTAAAAATGATAATTTTGAAAAAATACTTCTGTACGTTTTCCTGTAGTGTAGTTTTATAGCTTGATTTAGGCCATACATTGTTCTGTTACCTTAATCAACTTTTGTCTAGTACCTTATAAGGACCTGGGTGCATTAGGAATTATACCTGTATGCAAATAACCAAGACTCCTAATTATAGTAATTTAAACAAATGTAGAGATTTGTGCTCTCACTTGTAAGAAGTCTAAAGGTGGGCAAACCAGGGCAGAATGATGGTTCCATAAAGTCATCAGAGATCTAAGCCTTTTCGAGTTTTTGGCTACCTCAGTGCTAGTGAATGGCATCCATCCTCAAGATGATGAAATCGTGGCTAGAATTCCAGGGATTAGATCTTAAATCTAGGGAAGGCAGAAGAGGAACATGAGAGGCAAAAAGAGATCATTTCAGTTGACTCAATTCTGTCTGAAGGGTTCTCTGGAGGCCCCACTCATTATTTTTTGGTTGCATATCATTTGCTACCCCTCGTTGAAAGGGGGAGGCAGGAAATGTGTGTTTTCAGCTGGTCTCACTGGTACCTCCAGATCAGTCCAGGAATCTGTTACTAAGGGACACTGGAGAATAGATGTAGGGAGGCAACTGTCTATGTTTGTCATAGTCCCTGAAGTGCCTTCCCTCCTCAGAACAGAGGCAGCAAACAGGATCTTATGGAAGGCACAGTGACCTACCTGAGGCTCTGGGGTCTGCTGCTCATAAAGGGCCTTCTCTGAGATTTTATATCTTAAGAATCAGTGTTTCCCACATGGCACAATGGTAAATAATCTGCCTGCCAATCAGGAGACACAGGTTTGATCCCTGGGTCAGGAAGATTCCCTGGAGAAGGAAATGGCAACCCACTCCAGTATTCTTGCCTGGAGAATCCCATGGACAGAGGAGCCTGGTGGGCTACCATAGGGTTGCAAAGAGTGGGACACGACCAAGCGACTAAACCACCACCAACACATATGTTCACGAAAAGTTATCCAACATCCTCCTCTCCCTGTGCTTCTTCACATGAAACTCTACACCACTGCTAGAAAAAGGCTCTATTTTAAATAATCTTTGAAATTTTTTTTAAAAGAAACATATTGATAGTGTGTCCATATTTACTGATTATCCGATTTTCTTGGTGGGCACTCAAAAAATTTTTCATGTCTGCCCCCAATTATCTTGTTACAGGAGTTCTGAATTTACTATAAGGAATTCAAGTGATAGATTGAAAACATAGGTTTTTAAAAAATCTAGAGTGAAATTGATACATATTGCTCTGTAGAGTTTTGGATAACACTTGGCATTTCCACTCCCTGGCATTATCTTGTCTGGATATAAGTTTAGGTGGAAAGTCATTTGGGTGATCCTGTCTGGGGCTCTATTGTATTGTAGCACTTCTCCTGACTTCCTGAGAACTCAGAGAGCACTAGTTAGGGTGAGGATGGAAGTATCCCAGGGCTGGTAATGCACTTAAATTACTTGACTCGCTAACAGTAGGATAATGACAGAGAAACTGGGGAGGAATTGGATTTATATTTTGCTGTTAAGGTGATATGTTCCCAGGTGGCGCAGCGGTAAAGAATCACCTGCCAATGCAGGAGATGCAAGAGATACGGGTTCAATCTCTGGGTCGGGAAAATCCCCTGGAATGGGAAATGGAAACCCACTCCAGTATTCTTGCCTGGAAAACTCCATGGACAGAGGAGCCTGGTGGGCTAGTCCATGGGATCGCAAAGAGTCAGCCATGACGGAGCGACTGATCGTGAGTGCATGTGTGTTATAGTCAGTTTGGAGTAATAAGAAAAGAGAATTCTCACACAGTCTTGTGGTCTGTGTGGCTCTTGAGGGAGAGCTGACTATTGCAACAGTGGGAAAAGCTGACACCTTTGTGGGCTATTGGCCAAATTTTGTAGCCTCAAGGCAAAGAAAATTCCTGTTGGAAGGGTGGCATTAGGTGATTGGTTAGAATGCTATAGGGTGGGTATGTTTACCTAGTATGGGGTCAGGGAGCTGGCTGGTTTTGATCAGGGTCCTCAGGGCAACGGTTCCTATGGGGCTTGGTCTGTTTGGGAGATGACCTTGGTACAGGGCCTTGTCATAAGGCTTTATATCTGTGACCTTGGTATAGGGCTCCACGAATCTTTCAACTGTGACAGTTGTTAAACCACGTTTAAACACTTCCTTTTCTAATCTTTCTTCCCATGTTCCTTTTTTTTAAAAAAAAGCACTTTTGTTCTCCTACTGAATTTGCAGTTTTATTTATTTTTAAAAATAATTTAATTAATTTATTTTTGGCTGTGCTGGTCTCGTTGCCATGAGGGCTTTTCTCTAATTGTGGCAAGCAGAGGCAGTGCCGAGTTGCAATGCTTGGGCTTCTCATTGGCATGGTTTCTCTCATTGCGGAGCACAGGCTCTAGGGTGTACGGGCTCGGTAGTTGCGGATCCCAGGCTCTAGAGCACAGGCTCAAGGGTTGTGGCACAAAGACTTGGCTGATCTGTGGCACATGGGATCTTCCTAGACAAAGCATCCAACCTGTGTCTCCTGCATTGGCGGGCCGATTCTTTACCACTGAGCCACCAGGGAAGCCCCCCATTTGCAAATATAAATTTTGGAACATCCTAAACTTCAATGAAGTGAGGAGGAGCAGGCATGGCACCAGTGTTTGGAGGCTGGGCTTGTGTTTGAATCCTGACTTCCCTGGTGGCTCAGATGGTAAGGCGTCTGCCTGCAGTGCATGATACCTGGGTTTGATCCCTGGATTGGGAAGATCCCCGGGAGGAGGAAATGGCAATCCACTCCAGTACTCTTGCTTGGAAAATCCCATGGACAGAGGAGCCTGGCAGGCTACTGTCCATGGGGTCGCAGAGAGTCAGACGTGACTGAGCGACTTCACTTTCTTTTCTGTGTATTAACCAAGTGACTTCAGGCATGTTTAAGCCTCAGTTTCCTCAACTGTAACAGGGGGTCATACTTCAATATTTCTCATAAAGTATATATATATTATAATATATATATATTAATGAGGATTAGGCAAAGCTGTGCACATTGCTTCACTCAGTAAGTGGTGCTGTTATCACTGGTGGGAGGAACTGGACCAGCAAAGGTCAAGGCAAGGATGTAACATTTGGAGAGAGTGGCTTAGGCAAGGAGGCTGACGCTTTTCTCTCACTTAAATGGCTGCCAGAGGTCAGGAGCCCCAGTTTTCTGCAGCCATCCTGGTTGTACTCCAGACGTCATTTCTTGAATGTGGTCTGTGATGTCTCAGCTTGTCATTCAGCCCACATTTACCAAAGCCTTACTATGTGCCAAGTCTTTGGTAAGTTTGGAGAACTATAGGATGATATGGTTATCCCAGTGTGGGAACCACTGGCCTGAGCCAGCTCCCTGGCCACAGGATTGCCGAACCTAGGGCCTGGTGCTGAGCAAGGTATTTCCTCTTTCACAAATACTCTGTACCCTTCTCACTCGAAATGCAAGCTTGCATGCATGCATGCTAAGTTGCTTCAGTCATGTCCGACTGTTTGTAACCCCAGGGACTGTGACTCACCAGGCTCCTCTGTTCGTAGACTTCTCCAGACAAGAATACTGGAGTCGGTTGCCATGTCCTCCTTGAGGGGATCTTCTTGACCCAGGGATCGAACCTGCGTCTCATGCCTCCTTAACTGGCAGGCGGATTCTTTACCACTAGCGCCAGCTGGGAAGCCCAAATGCAAGCTTGGACCTCCACAATGTTTAAAACCAAACCAAATAAAGAAAGCAAATTCGTTTTCCTTTATTCCTGAGAAATCTACCGGAGTCACTTGTGCCCACCCTCTCAGTAGCTGCCTTCTTTCTTCTCTCTTAATCCCTTGTTCAGGATGACTGTAGGAGTAAGACAATAGATTCACCACCCCTCCGAGAGTGCCGGGTCACCACTGACACCCTCACCGCCAAGGCCATCAGCCTTACCGCAGACCATGCTTGCGTGCCTCTAAGGCAGTGCTGGCCGTAGAACCTTCTGTGATGCTGGCGGTGTGCTATTCTGTCGTCCAGTACAGGAGTCATGGCCACGTATGACCGTTGTACGTTTAAAATGTGGCCAGTGTGACTGAGGACCTGAAATTTTAATTTTATTTAATCTTGGTTAATTGGAGTGTGAATAGTCACACATGTGGCTTGTGGCTGGTATATGAGGTCAGCTCTGGTTCTTGCCCTATTGCTTCTGTCCATTTCTTTCTGGAACCCCTGTTTTTTTTTTAGCCTTGGTGGCACAGCATTCTTCTGGCTTTCTGTTAGCTCCTCTCACTCCTGTGCCCAAGGGTGTACGTTCACCCTCCGCCCTCTCCTCTTGAGTTCTGAGTGTAAGACACGTGGATGTGACCTCTAGCACTTTCTCTAGCCCTCATTCTTCTTGCTGGCTTCAGACCCCTCTTTCCAGCTGAAGCCTGGTGCTGCCACGTGGGTGTTCTGCAGTCAGTCACCTTGAATTGACCGTGACCCTAACTGAAATCACTGTCATTTCCACATCCACTAACCGATTCCCCTCCCTCCGGCTCTGCTGTTTCTTCTGACAACCGTTGGCCTTTCCTCTCTGGCATCACCGATGACGCGTGTCCTTCTCGGCTGTCGTTCACTCCCTCACTCTTGTGGAGTCTTCACATTCCTCTTGCACAGCCCTCTGCATTCATCCTCAAGGGCTCACCCTCTTTCAGTGATTCTAAAAGCACATGCTGCTGAAAATGTGCTAAATTCAGAAAAGCACGAAAAGAAAAGAAAACTTGCCTGTGATTTGAACCACCCGGAGAACCATGTACAATTTTTTTGGGGGGGCGGGGAGTTGAAACTTCGCACATGTAACCTCTCGTAACCTCTTGCCTGGATTACTGTGGCTCTGAACCCTCAGTGTCTCCCCAGTCTAATCCACTGCTATTTCCCTAGGCATGAGTCTGATCATGTCATTCTTCTGTTCCGCTCGTAAATCTCCAGAGGCACCCAGTTGTCTGTTGAATTAAATTTGTCCCCACTGATGGGCATCACGCCAAGCTGACCTCTGCTTTCCTAGCTTTCAATGGCTCCGTATGGGAAAAGTGACTGACATAACACAACAAGAAACTCGCTCAAAGCAGGAAGTCATAGTATCAGTTTTGCTTGTGACTATATATCTGTTTAATTTGGCTTACATTTATTAGTCATTTTTGTTTCCATTCTTTTTTATCTAGAAAACAAAACTTCAAAGTCATTACCTTTTAGACTGTGGTAGACATCTGTATTGTACCAAATTTTACTTCTTTCAAAATTAAAAAATGCTTTTCTCCACATTATCATAGTAACTGAGATAGTTGCTGTTTCTGGATCTTTGTGTATTTTCTAATTATGCAACAGAACATCTTATAGGGTTATTTCCTTTCTTGTGCCCTTGGAGAGGACTCATACCCAAAGCTAAGAAACACTGACTCTCTTTGCCCAAGAACCATCATTCCTGCTGACTCTTCTTACCCTGAGTCAATTTAAAATGAATCAGTAAACATGGATTGCGCTAGAAGAAATGGATTCCTCCATGGGCCAAAGATCTTCTGGATGTTCTTAGAAGTTGGGGTCTTTCTAGCAAACGAAATTTGGCCCCTTGACAAAAGGCCATGTCTGTGTCTTGAGCACCCAGCAGGATTTACCCTGGCCTGGCCAATGACAGTGACACACAGCTCACTTGCTGTCTGAGCACTGGCATAGCTGTAGCCTCATCAGTGTTCAGGAGGTTTTGTCTGGGAGAAGAAGGAGGACAACTTCATCGAGTTTGTTTGGTGGCCTGAAATTTAATCTTGTGCTTATTGTGAACCGATCTAGCCCTTAGTGAATTCTATCCTTGGCTCTATCTTATTTATCTTTTAACAGCTCCCTGGCACATAGTAAGCAATTAATAAATGGTTGCTATTATTAGGATTATGACTAAAGAGAGGTCTCCACAAACAAATTCTTTGTCCCTGTCTTTTCTCCTGCTCCAGATTGAGGTTCCCAGCTGCCCACTGAATGGCATACACGTTTGCACCTTTGCCCGGCCATTGTAGCTTCTGCCAAGCATGCCTTTCCATCCTCTTCTCATCTTATTAAAATCCTATTCACACATTTTAGGCCAGGTGGATGCCTATCCATGGCATGAAACTTCCTTCATTGGAGCAGGTTGCCTCTTCCTCTGTGCTCTGTGTGGTTTCCATGTGCCACTCACTGTTCTGTGTAGTAAGCTGTTATCTTGTAGTGACTTCAGTTTTTTTACATGTCCATCTCTAAATTCCTCTTTTGAAGGTGGTGGAGACCATTTGTAACATTTATGATGCCCACTGTGGTAGCTATCATAGAAACTTGTGTGTAGTTCAGTTAATCCATATTTGTCTGGGTTAAGCTATGATAGAAATTGCAAAGCCACCAGCTCTTCACCAGACATTTTCTGTAAGACTGGAGTGAGGCCCATGAGTCCTGGCTGCACATTCTGGAAACATCCTCACTGTTCTCCTGCTGGGCTCTGGGCCTCTGTGGACTGTGGGCTTGGGGGCAAACAAATGACTTGGATGTTGGACTCCAGTCTGTTGAATTCCTTGCTGTATTTGCAGAAATTTCTAGGAATCATAATGATAATTCTCAGAATTACTGTTACTATGGTAAAAAGTCAGAGGTTCCTATTTTCTTTTAGGGTCCCATAAACTACTTCTTTTCTCAAAAATGAAGTGATAAAGAGAAGAATAATTCTTATCCATGTAATTTGCCTTTGCTTTGTTTCCAAGAATGCTGGGGTGGGTTGCCATGCCCTCCTCTAAGGATTCTTCACAACCTACGGATTGAACCCAGGTCTCCTGCATTGTAGGCAGATTTTTTTACTCTCTGAGCCACCAGAGAAGCCCTTATCTGTAAAATAGAGAAGATTACTATAACCAATTATCTGTAAACTTGTACCCCCAAATCGGTAAAATTAATATAACCAACCTAGACAGCTGTTAAAAAGTGGAAACACTACTTTGCCAACAAGGGTCCATCTAGTCAAAGCTATGTTTTTTCCAGTAGTCATGTATGGATGTGAGAGTTGGACCATAAAGAAACTTGAGCACTGAAGAATTGATGCTTTTGAGCTATGGTGTTGGAGAAGACTGTTGAGAATCCCTTGGACTGCAAGGAGATCCAACCAGTCAATCCTAAAGGAAATCAATCCTGAATATTCATTGGAAGGACTGATGCTAAAGCTGAAACTCCAATACTCTGGCCACCTGATGTGAAGAATCGACTCATTATAAAAGACCCTGATGCTGGGAAAGATTTAAGGCAGGAGGAAAAGGGGATGACAGAGGATGAGATGGTTGGATGGCATCACTGACTTGATGGACATGAGTTTGAGCAAGCTCCAGGGTTGGTGATGGACAGAGAAGTCTGGCATGCTGCAGTCCATGAGGTTGAAAAGAGTTGGGCATTACTGAGCAACTGAACTGAACTGAAATTGTACCCACAGTCACATGATCTTGAGAGGGTTAAATTAGTTTGTACATATAAAGTGTTCAATAATGAGGCTTTTATTATTATTATAATATATATATGCTCAATAAATGCTAGCAGTTTTTATTTTGTTACTGCTGATGCACTGATGGACTTGCTAACAAATAATCTTTATGATGTTGCCAGCACTAAAGAGATATAAATTTTCAAGTTCACCTAAGTTACTTTTCAGCCTGAAGAGATTTGAGAAATAGTTCAATAATCTCAAATCTCTTTTTCTTTTAGTACCAACTTTATAATACTTTATAAATTCATTTTCATATGTAGCCATCCTTGCCTTCCACATCTACATAGCATTGGGTTTATTGTAGCACGTTAACAACTTCACAGTTGATTGTAGGTACTAAATAATAAGTGAATTTGTTGTTCAGTCACTAAGTCGTGTCCAACTCTTTGTGACTCCATGGATTGCAGCACTCCAGGCTTCCCTGTCCTTCACTGTTTCGTGGAGTTTCCTCAGATTAATGTCCATTGAGCTCATAATGCTATCTAACCATCTTTCCCTCTCTCATCCCCTTTTCCTTCTGCCCTCAATCTTTCCCAGAATCAGAGTCTTTTCCAATGAATCAGCTCTTTGCAGCAGGTGGCCAAAGTATTGGAGCTTCAGCTTCAGCATCAATCCTTCCAATGAATATTCAGGGCTGATTTCATTTAGGATTGACTGGTTTGATCTCCTTAAAAAATAAGTGTGAATGGAAAGGGATAAACCTACTTCTTGCTCCTGCAGTGCTGTAATTCTTGAGGGCCTAAAATTCCAGTTACATGGTTATTATAAGGCAATGAATCTAACAGTGCTTTTCTCTCTGTCTCACATTTCAAAGGAACATGTGTTCAAAGGGCCTTCTTCTCCCTTGATGATCTTGACATTGTCACTTTACACCCAAGTACAAGACTGTGACAATACCTCCTGCCCCAGCCACCAAAAGAAACACAGAAGCACATCATGGTAGAAAAGGGAGAATGGCCCCTTTGTGGTGACTGGCTTGGAATTATAAATATTTTTACTTCTCCCATAGGAGATGGCTCGTGGAAGAGAGGAGACAAACACGACTTTGAAGCTAAGCAAGCATACTCATCCCTCCAAACAATCACTCTACTGAGGACAGTGAAACCTGAGTTTGAGAAGTTTTCCATGGAGGTGAAAAGTTCTGTTGAGAAGCAAGGGCTCAGTGAGGAAGATTACGTAAGTGCTTGATTAGGAGCCTAGACCTTTAGCATCCCCGAAACAGTCATCAAATTAAATCAGATGTGATAAAGCATCCTGTTCTGAATCATTCAGAGATTCCTAGGTTCAGGTCTGAATGTCACTGTTGCTCTGTGTGTGTGTGTGTGTGTATGTGTGTGTGTGTGTGTGTGTGTGTGTTTCCTGGCCAACTTTCCTCTCTCCTCCCCATTGGGCCTCCATCACCCCACCCTTCACTTAAACTTTTCCAGCTGCTGCAGGAAGAGAAATTGCTTTCTGTGGGTACTTGTGGTCATGCTACGCAGAGGTCTGGAGACTTCCCTCACCTCTTCTGCTAGCAGCATGTTGAGGGAGAAGACAGATGAAGGATTGCCAAAGTTTGGCATGCGTAACTTTTCAAAGCTTGGTAGAGGAAGGTATTTTGGACTTTAGAAGGCTCCTTCTTTTGGTAATCTGTCTTAGCTTCGTGGCCCATCTGCTTCTCTCGCTTGTGGCCCTGTTGTTGCCTCTTTCTGCTGCAGGCGTTTCCTACTGAAGTATTCCAGAGCATCCCACTTCATTAGTGTGGTTGTTACTCAGCATCTTCCAAGATGCATCTTCTAACTCTGACTGGAGTCAGGAGCTCAGGCCAGGCTCAGGATTAAGCAGCAAGACTTCTCACTGTGTGAGCCAGGGCAAATGCCTCAGTCTTCCTCATTTAGATGAGGGTGGGAGGATCATAGCTGGTCCTTAGCACTATCTGGTCAAAAATTTGGAACTAAATGAATGGTGCCTCTTTTGTAGTATTGTTATAAGATCATACTTGTCTCTGTAGGAATTTGCTATCCAGTGACATACAAAGGGTCTTATAAACAGATATTAATGTCTTAAATGCCGTATATATACATGTATATAACACATCATTTAAAATATCTTTTGATTTTCTAAATCAGCCTTGTCTTCTAGATATATAATGTGAACCACAAGTGTAATTAAAAATTTTTTGGTAGCCACGTGTGAAAAAGTTAAAATCAGGTGAAGTTAATTTTAATAATACACTTTATTTCACTTAGATATAAAATATTTCAACATTTAATCAGTGTAAATTATGATTGAGATTGTATATATTTTTTCTTATATGAAGTCCAGTATATATTTTGCCCTTGCATGCTAAATTGTTTCAGTCATGTCTGACTCTTTACAACACTTTGGACTATAGCCCACCAGGCTCCTCTGTCCATGGGATTCTTCAGGCAAGAGTACTTGAGTCGGTTGCCATGCCATCCTCCAGGGGATTTTCCCGACTCAGGGACTGAACTTGCATCTTTATCTTGTACATTGGCGGCAGGTTCTTTACCACTAGCACCACCTGGGAAGCCCATTTTACCCTTGCAGAATAGCTTAATTCAGTTAAAGTGCTTGACCAGTGGCTGCCACATTGGACATTGCCGGGATTCAGCCCCAGTGGATCCAGGGTGATTCGAAGGTGAGATGGAGTCAGCGTCCTAGGAAAAACTTATTTAATTACAGATATAGAGAAAGATTAGAAACGGATAGTGTAGTAGGAAAATTAGTGGAGAAAAAGATGCTGAATAACTTGGTTTATGTGGAATACCAATCACCACCTACGTAGGCCACAGGAGTCTTTCCGTTCTCCCAAAGGAGAGGGAGGCACTGAGGCCTCCCCGGTCCAATCTTAGAAGCCCAGGCAAAATTAGCAGGCTTGATGAGTACCCACATTCCAGATGGGAATTCAGCCAGAAAAATGGAGAGCAAGAAAGAAACGACATGGGGGAATCAGTCTTTCCAGAAACTGATCCCAATTTTTTATTTTTAGGTTTGCTTATATACCTTTTGTTACACATAGGGTATGTGAGAGTCACTTGGGGGTCAGCAGTCCTGACCTTTATCAAAATCAGGTGCTTTACATAAAAAAAGGTCTTAGGGGTTTTACATCATCTTCTGGCCATGAGGCCTGCTGACATTTTATGACCTTTTTTTTCTGATAACCAAAAAACTTATTTTTTCCCAGGGTATTTTTTCTTAAACCAGGCACCACCCTCCAAATAAAGTTGCATTCCTATAGGGTGAGGGTGTAGTGAGTTGCAATCAAGAAAGGAATTTATTTAACCCAAGGTTAACATGATTAATCTTAAAGGTTAATACTTATTTCTCCTATATGCTAGTTATTATAAGAGCAGGGAATATGGAGATTTAGCAGCAAACATCAGCCCAACACATGAAAACCCTTCACCAATGTTCCCCTTAAGATCTATTTAGTCTTAGTATAGGGATAAAGTTACATTTTTACATAGCAAGGACACAGTGATATATACAAAGTACAGTGATCTATAACAAAAGAGAAAATTCATTCTAACATCAAAAACCACTATATTTCCTTTTCTATATTCCAAATACATTGATTAATATATTCCCAGGTGCCTAAGGATATGGAGGCCTGGCAGCAATCATTGACTCAACAATGAGAAAAGCCCTATGTTAATTAAGACTCTCAAAATACTCCAAAACTCTCTGTGCTATTTATAGTTGAGAGGTAGTAAACAATCATGTGCATAGTGGCAGAAGTATGGATAATCCTGTCATACAAGCTAGTTTGCCAACAGAGAGGTTTGACCTGAAACACCCTTGTTCCACTCAGGGCAGGGAATTAGCAGCAATTATTGGCACATTAAAACCCTTCAGCAATATAATTCCTAACCAACCCACTATACCAATAATTTCTAACTTCCCAAAATGATTTGCCTTTAGTAAGTCTAAAACATCTCGTGCCTCTCATGGTTGGGAGGCTGTAAACATTCACATGTGGCCGGACGAACCTGTACAGGTAGGCTAGATAACCTTCAGAGGGGTTTGTAAGTTGAAACACTCTTGGAATGCCCAGGAATTATTGACTTGGAGCTGCACGTTTACTTCTTCTCCGAGAGAACCGGTAGGGAACAGCCCCCCATAAAGTCAGAGGTGTAGGTGAGAGCATAAAACAGACCCTGGTTTTGGGGGTAGATGCTCGGGAACAGAGGGTTTCCTGAGGCTTGATCACACCTTTGCGTATGCCAAACCTCCTTCCTCATGACCTTTGCCATGGGTAGAGTTTCTTATGCTGGCTCCCAGCAGGACATCATGGTCTGAATTATGAAAGAAGTAGGGTTTCTGTAATAGAGAGGAGGCTTCCCAGGTGGCTCAGTGGGTAAAGAATCTGCCTGCAATGCAGGAGATGCAAGAGACTTGGGTTCCATCCCTGGGTTGGGAAAATCCTTTGCTGTACTGACTGCAATATAGTAGTTACATTTGGGAAAGCCACCTCATCTCCTGAGTTTCCCTTGTGGCTCAGATGGTAAAGAATCTGCATGCAATGAGGGAGACCTGGGTTCCATCCCTGGTTTGGGAAGATCTCCTGGAGAAGGGCATGGCAACCCACTTCAGTATTCTTGCTTGGAGACTCCCCAGGGACAGAGGAGCCTGGTGGGCTATAGTCCATAGGATTGCAAAGAGTCAGACATGACTGAAGCGACTTAGCACTCTGTAATAGAGCCCAAGTTTTTAATAGAAACTTATGATAGTTTTGTCATCATCAGAATCCTTTGCCCCAGGAATATGGAAGGACACAAAGGGCATCATGATTCCTTTAGTAATTCTGCCAGAGGTGGTCTGTGTTAATATTGAAAGCATCTGAGTCTTTTACATATGCCATTATAGGTTATGTTGCTTTACTAAATTCATATTAATTTTCTGCTTCATATTAAAAACTCAAAAATGGTGTCATCTTGTATAATGACAAATTTGTCTTTTTCCTGAAGTTGTTGAAATTCACATATTTCAGTATAGGTTGGCCAACACTGATGATATTCAGTGGGTGAAAGCTGGCATTCCAGTGTTCCACCAGGTATATCTTCTTGATCATTAGTTATCTTGTGTTCAGAATATTAAATCTTATTTTGATGGTGAAGTAAAAGTGAAAGTTGCTCAGTCATGTCCGACTCTTTACAACCCCATGGACTATACAGTCCATGGAATTCTGCCAGGCCAGAATACTGGAATGGGTAGCCATTCCCTTCTCCAGGGGATCTTCCCAACTCAGGGACTGAACCCAGGTCTCTATTTTAATGGTAGTCTGGGCAAGATCTTGAAATGTGTACCTACTGCAAAGATCCAGAATACATTCCAATCAAAGACTGCTGCATTAGAGATTATTTATAGTTGTAGATTATAATACTGCTTTTCTTTGATGGCAGGATCATTAAAATAGATTTTATGTTATTTTATTTTTTTGATACTTAGCATTGCGGTTTATTTTTGCCACACCATGCAACATGTGGGATCCTAGTTCCCTGACCAGGGGTTGAACCTGTGACTGATGCATTGGAAGCTCTAAGTCTTAACCACTGGACCACCCTAGATCTTATAAATAGATAAAAATGATCATGTAAAGTAGAAATTGGAGCTCCTCCTAATGCCTTTGTCTTTCTAGTTATGTGTGTTTTAGCTGTGCTCTCTTGAGTGTCATTGCAGATGTTTGTTGAGTTAGTTTAGACAGGTGGTTGTGGTGGGTACTGTGAAGGAGGGAGCTATGGGGCCTGACATGGATGAGAGCTTGATCTCCTGCAGCGGGAGATGCTGGAGCAAAGTAGCAAGACGTGGTGGTCTCCATCTTAAGGCTCAGCTCTTTCCTGGGTCTGTTTCTCTTGTTTGTACTAATGGGTTGCCTCATCTGCTTACTTGGAACTTCTGTTCATGACATTCGTCATGTGTTTTGCAGTGCTGGCTATTGATCTCAAACCCAGCAACTTTGGTGGACTCTCTTGATAACTTTTGATTTTTTACTGTGCATTTCCTCAGAAAAGGCAATGGCACCTCACTCCAGTACTCTTGCCTGGAAAATCCCATGGACGGAGGAGCCTGGTAGGCTGTAGTCCATGGGGTCACACACGACTGAAGTGACTTAGCAGTAGCAGCGCCTGAATTGTGAATGGTAACAGTTTTGTTTCTTTCTGATTCTTCTTCCTGTAAGTATGCTTAAGAGCATACTTAATTACATAAGTATTCTGAATTAAAATTAAGTAAAATTAATTAAATGAAAACCTTTAAGGATACTGGGTAGGATCCCGATGCAATATTGAATATAAGTAGTGGTAGTGGGTGTCCTTGCCTTCTTAACTTTAAAATGAAGAACATACGAGGGATAACATTTTGGCAAGATCTTTCAAAGTTCAAAGGCACATACTTAGCAAATTTGTGTCTAGGGATTTGTCTTTTAGCTATGTAAAGCACTTGGAACAATAAGCAGGTGTTGAAGTATAAGCACTGGCATTACAATTGTACAGAGTATTCACTGCAGCATTATTTGTTATGGCTGAAAACTGGAAACAGTCTAATTAATTGCCCATCAATAAGGGACTATTTATATAAATTGTAACGTATGCATGCAATGGGATAGGATGGAAATGTGAAAAATAGGGATAAATCTCTGTGTACTCAGGTGGAAAAACCAGAGTGATATATTAAATGATAACAGAGAAAAATATAAAATGAAGAGCATATAACATTTCATATCTACTCATATCACCATTCAAGTGTGATTTGGGGAAAGAGTGGATATTCTCTTTTAATTTTATTTGTTGGTGAATTTTGTTTTGGCAAAATGATGCCCTTTATTAGGATAACTGAAATAAAAATAGCACAGAAAACATCAAGATTCACGTAATGTAGATTAAGGGAAGGATCTGGACACAGATTTTTTTAAATTGAAGTATAGCTATTTGTAATGTTATTAATTTCTGATGTATAGCAAAGTGATTCTGTTATATATATTATATATATATATATACATTAATTTTCATATTCTTTTTGATTAAGATTCCACAGGATATTGACTATACTTTCCTGTGCTATACAGTAGAACCTTGTTGTTTATCCAGCCTATAAATAATAGTTTGTATCTACTTATCCCAAACTCCCAGCCCCACTCTCCTACCCCTCCCTTGGCAAACACATCTCTGTTCTCTATGACAGGAGACACATTTTCATTGTAGGCATTATAAACTGTTTGATATCCCTGACTCCATGTCATGCATATTAGCATCGTGGTTGTCATATTAGCACATGGTTGGTGTCTTTGGAAGGCTTGCGATCTCAAAATGAAAAAATTTGAAGCTTTAAAAATTTTATAAAGCTATATTTAAATATTGGAAAGATGGAGTGGCAATAAAATAAAATTACTATAAATTTAAAATAAAATAATCTTATTTTATTTTAAAAATAAATAAAAAAATTTAAATAAAATTATTATTATATATTTTAAACTTACTAAGTTTTATTATCAATGTGATTGTTTCTCCCCTCTTTTTCTCTCTTTCCTTCTCTCTCTCCCTTCATCCATCTCAACTCTTGCCTTCTCTTTTTTTAAAGTGACTTTTTAATTGAGATAAGAGCTAATTTACATGTAGTTTTAAGATGCAATACAGAGATATTCCTTATATATAGTGCCTAGTTTTCCCAATTGGTAGCATTTTGGAAAATTTCATGCATGATCACAACCAGGGTATTGACACTGATAACAAGGCACTGATTTGACTCAAATTTTCTCAGTTTTATTTGTACTTATGTGTGTATATACGCATGTATTGGTATAAATTCTATGCAATTTAATCACCTGTGTAGGTTGAGGTGATTAAATTTTATCAGATACCTTTTCACATCTGTTGAAGTAATCAGATTTTTTCTTTATTCTCTTATAATGTGCTGAGTTGCATTACCAGGGTTTTCCCCCTGAACCCCAGTTGTATTGAGATGTAATTGACATATAACAGTATAAGTCTAAGGACAACATAAAGATTTGATATTTACGTATTTTGAGAAATGATC
Source organism: Madoqua kirkii (assembly GCA_006408675.1). Taxonomy (NCBI): domain Eukaryota; kingdom Metazoa; phylum Chordata; class Mammalia; order Artiodactyla; family Bovidae; genus Madoqua; species Madoqua kirkii. The sequence goes on along the minus strand of SJYC01145968.1, from coordinate 4,127 downwards.
ACCACAGTAAGTTTAGTTAACACTGATCACCGGCATAGTTATGAAACTTTTTCTTGTGATGGAAACTATAAAAACTATTCTTTTAGCAACTTTCAAATTTACAATTCGGTATTGTTGACTATGGTCATCTTGTTGTATATCACATCTCCAGAATGGATTTATCTTATAATCGGAATTTGTATCACTAGATCACCTTCATTACTAGAGTTTTTAAATTTTAATAATCTCCACACAACTTGGAATAATATTTCTGCTCTCTCTCTACATCAAGTCTTGGGCTTTTCTATTTCCTGGTTCGTATCTTAGAGAATATAATCACAGTTTAACCTATACACATTTGTCAGGGTGGTGCTTTCCAGGCCATTGGCAGCCTGTAAACTAGCCTTTCTGGGTCAAAAGTCTGCTCCTGTCTCACTCATCTCTGGTGGGTGGTTGGGTAGGTATATGTGTGATCTGATGGAAAATAAGATTGCTCAGGGTTGGGCTGTTGTTGGGGCTTTGGGTGTTGTGTATACTATAATTGTCTAGTTATTAGCACTTGTATCTTATGACGTTGTCTCTACCATCCCTATGGGTGATAGGATAGTATTTATTTATTTAGTGTTTGGCTGCACTGGGTCCTTGTTGTGGCATGTGGGATCTCTAGCTGTGGCATGTGGCTTCTTAGTTGTGGCAAGTGAGATCTAGTTTCCTGACCAAAGATTGAACAGGGCTCTCCGCATTGGGAGTGTAGATTCTTAACCCCTGGACTGCCAAGGAAGTCCCAATAGTATTTTTAAAGTATATTTGTTCTTTTACTAGTGAATCTGGTGAAAACCTAATCTAGTCGGTGCATCATGTTTTAATAGGGCCTATTATATTGGGAGACAGTATAGTGTTTGAATGTGCCAGTTTCCTTTTCATAGACCTGGATCTGCCTCTCAGTGTTTTTATCTTGAGCATGTTTCTGAAACTGTGCCTTAGATTTCTGACTATAAAGTGGCGATAATAATTTTTAACTGACAGGTTAAAAGAATTTAAATATATTTAACACAATGCCAGGCATTAAGTAAATATTCAATGGATGGTAGCCGTTATTTCTCTTCCTTTTGCTTTTTATATTCCAGAGCAGTGTAACCCATGTGTCTGAGGTTCCTGCATATAGTGTCCTCTTTAGCTCCCCTGCTCATCCTTCAGCTGTTAACTCAAGTAACACTTTCTCAGGACATTTTCCCTGATACTCCAGACTAACTCATGCACTCTGCTCCTCGACATCATAGCCTGCCTTTCTGGTCATAACCACATGCCTGTGTGTGAGATTTTTAAATTACTTCTGACTTCCTCTACCACACTGGAAGTTCCATGAGAGCTGTCTACTCTTGCCTCTCCCTTACTATATGCTTGACACTTAGGAAGCAGCCAGTAAGTTATTATTGAACCAGAAGACATCAGACCCAGCCCCCTTCCTATACAGTGGTGAAGACTGAAGCCTGGGAGGTGAGGTGTGTGTGTGTGCTTTGTCGCTCAGTGGTCTCCAATTGAGCCTATAGATCGTATAGATTGTGACCCTGTAGACCATAGCCCGCCAGGCCCCTCTGTCCATGGGGATTCTCCAGGCATATCGAAGTGGATTGCCATGCCCTCCTCCAGGGGATCTTCCCAACCCAGGGAGAGAACTTAGGTCTCCCACATTGCAGGCAGCTTCTTCACCATCTGAGCCACCAGGGAAGCCCAGGAGGAGGTGGCTTTCCCAAATGTAGCCACTGTATTGCAGTCAGTACGGCACTGTTGGGTGGTGACAGAGTCCTGTGCTTAGACCTTAAGCAGGTGCATAGTGCCAGGAGTTCAAATCCACTCCTACTGTGGGAGATGGTACTGGGGGGTTGTGTGTTAGTCGCTCAGTCGTGCCTGACTCTTTGCGACCCAATGGGCTGCAGTCCACCAGGTTCCTCTGTCCATGAGATTTTCCAGGGAAGGACACTGGAGTGGGTTGCCATTTCCTTCTCCAGGGGATCTTCCCAAGCCAGGGATCGAACCCGGGTTTCCTGCACTGCAGGCAAATTCTTTATCAACTGAGCTACAAGGGAAGCTCCTATCGGGGGGTTAGTAGTGGGTTTTTATGGTGGGGATTCTGCAGGCCATCTCAGGGGGCATCAGAAATCTAAAGTTAGCAGTGAAGGCCCACGGGAGATGCCGGGTAGTATCAGCAGAGCTTCCAGCCTGGCTCAGACAAGTCCTCGCCGGCTGTCTGTCCAGCCTCCTCCGGTGGCTTTTATTGGATGGCCCACATGTGCAGTGGCTCTCACTCAAGGGTGTCTTAATGGGGCTGTTTGGCTTCTCCACCGAATGGTTCCAATTCTAGAGCACTGGTATTTGGTTTTAGAATGCGCTGTGCGGTGGCCAAGCCAAGATTAGTGGTGTCCCCTGACTCCCGGTCCAGTGACTTTCTTTTTCCACTACATCAGTCTGACCTTTTTAACAACAATGTGCCCAATACGAGGGCAAACCCATGACCCAGAGATTAAGTGTCTCAGACCCTACAAGTGAGCCTGGCAGGCAGCACAGGCAGGAGCGCTTCCTTCCTTTCCCTGCATCCCGCTTGCCCAAAAACATACTTTTAAGATATCAGTGTCTCTTTACTCTTTCACACACTTGACAAAATCTGATCAGGACTTGGTCTTCTCTCCATCTGCTGGGATTTATTTTGCGTGTTTTCTTCTGAAGTGTAAACTATCACGTCCTAAATCATCAGAGGCTGTTTGTTGAGCACCCCAGGGAGCATGGCTGTGAACTTGATCCTGGGCCATGTAATGGTCCCATCTTGCGGGGGATCTTCGTCGCCTAAAAATACTTGAGCAAGAATATAAATATCCATGAGCTCTGGGAGCCTACAGAGGCCACAGTTCCTGTGCCAGCACGGACGTAAAACATCATTCACTTCAGTGTCAGCACTCTGACACACTGATGGCATTCACACAAGTCTGGACAATTTATCTTTTAGTAGACCAAATGTGGCACATGTGTGAGAATATCCATGTTTCAAAAGAAATGAAATCGAACACAGTGGAGTGGATTCACTTAGTTCTTTAGTAGGAGGCTCCTTCAAAATTCATCCAACTTTCCATGACCCCTTTATGTGGATGACTTAGGGTGCATTAACTCTTTATAATTATGTGCAAAATTTTGTATGTAAGTGCACATGTATATCTCTTAAGAAATATGCATCCTTCATCTGACTTTTAATGGGATCAATCTCACAAAAAGGTGAGAATCATTGAATTAGACCAGGGTTAGTCAGCATATCATTTGACCTGTTATTGTCCCAAACCCTGTTGATTCACATGGATAGTCTACAGTGTTGTGTAAGCAGGGCTACATTGAAAAATCACTCCCTTGGAAGAAAGTGAAGAAACACTTAAATGCCCTAATATTTTTTAATCTTATTCTGAAACCGTTTGTTTTATTCCTGAGATGGAAGAAAGAGATACTATTCATTTAATCATACTTTCATTCTGGACTAGGGAGTCGGTCTAGTCTTTACACCTACCAATGTTTTTACATCTTTAAGAGGTAGACTTAAATTTGTCCCAGCTACTATTTCTCAGTTTAGACTGAGCCAGTGTTGGAGGCATCTTTTCCCCTCTGGCAGCCACCCTGACTTCTTGGTCCTGTAAATCCCACTCTTGGCTTTGCCCCATTCTCCTATTGTGTTTGGCACTTCTGACACCCATTCACTGGCTGGCCCTTTAACAGTTGGCTCTGCTCTTGGGTGAAGCTCACCCTCTTTCCTTGATGTTGTAGTTGTTTAAATCAAAATAATACATGAATTGCTAGATTGTGTGCAATGAAAAAAAGACCCACACTAAATTAAAAATAAATTCATGGTGCTCTTAAGATAAACATGAGTCTCCCATTCTGCTCTACTCCACTCCTGACACCCATTCTTTGGAGGCCATAATTCTTAATGCTTTCATTGGTCCCTACTGTTTCCTTTTATATTTCTAAATTAGCTTATTTATATTGATGCTTTTAATATTAAAATTTTTGATATTATGTTGCAGTTTCTTAAAATGGGAAAAGATTTAACTCCTTCATATACCTTTCTTTTACCAATACTACCCATCTTACCAGTATTTTATGACATAATT
>SJYC01145967.1:0-52717 GCA_006408675.1 Madoqua kirkii | reverse complement strand
AGAATATGTTGGGCTTCCCTGTTGCTTAGACGGTAAAGAATCCGCCTGCAATGCAGGAGACCTGGGTTTGATCCTTGGGTTGGGAAGATCCCCTGGAGGAGACCATGGCAACCTAGTCTAGTATTCTTACCTGGAAGAATCCCCATGGACAGAGGAGCCTGGCAGGCTACAGTCCATGGGGTCCCAAAGAGTTGGGCACGACTAAGCACAGTACCCTAGTGATCTCCAATGTTGCAGGTAGCATTGTTTTAGACCCAGAGGCAATCCAGCTGGGAAAGGAGCTGTAGGAGAGAAGGCTGACCCTAGACTTGGGCTGAGAAAGCCCTTGACCTGGTCTCTTTAGTTCTTGGGGCTTCCTCTGTTGTAAGACCAGAGATTTGGGGCCACCATCTCAAGGCGCTTTCCCATTCCTAGGTTTCTGTTATTATCTTTACGAAGTGTTTTTCTAACTTCAGTGTTAATTTAGAGGTTGTACTTCATTGTCACTATCTGGGTATGGAATTATTACAATAAAGCATTCTGCTGCTTATAACATTATATCATAAAAGTCTCTTGGAGATTTTCATTACTCCAACTTTAAAATACAAATGATCAACTTTTCTTCAGCTCCAGACTGGTCATCATTCTGCAGCCTGAAACCATTTGTATGTGCAAAACTCAGCTTTGTATGCAAAACTTAAGTAATCGCAATGTTCTGCATCCAATTTGCATTTGCAAGGATCCAGCTACAAGTGTAGTTTTGCAAAGACAAAATTAGAGCCTAGTTTTTAAGAGTGGATTAGAAGCTTTTTTAAAAAGTATTTTTCCAATTAATCTCAGAGATGGATTTTTGATGCTGTTGTCAAAGAAAGGCGTTGTGGCTATAGAGAAAGTGCAAAGTCCATTTATTAATGAAATAATGCTGCATCCTTGGTACTTTGGTTTTCAAATTCAGTTTCTTACTTCTTAATGCAAGCTCTGTTTTTGACTTGGGGTAGAATCTGGTAAATGCTGTTTTTATTTCTAACCAGGTATTCTGAGCAGGGGGTGATTTTATAACCTTGGATATTTGCTCGTTTGAGTTAGCAGGCCACCCATAGCTTGTTTTTTCTCCTTATTTAAAAGTTGAAAATGTAACTAATTAAACAAATATTCCGGCCATGTCTGATCGCACAGCAGTATTGTTAGGGAGCTAGGATGTGTACTGGGCAATCCCTCTCTCCCAGGTCTCCCTCTGACACTAAGAAAAGAAATGGGGGCCTGAAGTCTACACCTTATCTAGCCACAGTATTCGAACAGAGATAGGGTTAATAAATCATTGTTTAGATAGGTGAAGCATTGCATTTTGGAAAGTCCAAGATGTTGAATAGTACACATGTTATTTCCTTCAATGAGGGGAAAGTCCAGCAGTAAATCTGTCTAATCCAGCTTGTGTTTTGACCCTGGTTTTGCACAGAGGCAGTGTGGGAGGTGACATTAGTTGAGACGTTATCAGTTCAGCAGCAAAATCTTGCCCGGGGCCTTTCCCCCTCCTCTTGTCTTAAAGTGAAAGTGTTAGTTGCTCAGTCATGTCCCACCACCAGGCTCCTTTGTTCATGGAATTCTCCAGGCAAGAACACTGGAGTAGGTAGCCATTCCCTTCTCCAAGGGATCTTCCTGATCTAGGGATTGAACCCAGGTCTCCTGCATTGCAGGAAGATTCTTTAAGATCTGAGCCACCAGGGAAGCCCCTCTCCTCTTGTCTTGTATATTATTTAACTGGATCTGTATACTCTCACTGAGGGCTTCCCAGGTAGTGTTAGTGGTAAAGAACCCTCCTGCCAATACAAGAGACACAAGAGACTCGGGTTTGATCTCTGGGTCGGGAAGATCCCCTGGAGAAGGGCATGGCAACCCACTCCAGTATTCTTGCCTGGAGAATCCCCATGGACAGAGGAGCCTGTTGGGCTACAGTCTGTAGGGTCTCACAGAATCAGACATGATTGAAGCAACTTAGCTGGCATGCATGCACACACTCTCACTGAAATTTCCAGTTAGCTCTTCAGTAAAACCAATGAAAGAAGGAAAAAAAAATAATGCAGCCAACGCAAGCAGGATCTGTCCCACTTCTGGTGAGAGTGTGCACAGGCCGCTTTTGTGTCTACCGGGGCTGCCTCAGAATAGAGGATCTGCCCCACACTACCCTGCCCTGTGCCCTCACTCTCTTCCTTTCAAGTCAGCTGGAGAATAATTTGTCCAAATGAAAAGACCCTTTCAGGCACTGGAGGAGGGCTTTGCTAATTGTGTTTGAAAGAATAAGAGCAAACCACAAGTTGACTTTAAACAACAGAAAAATAATGTGTTCACATGCCAACATATCAATAAGATTAGTTTTATTAGAAAAATGTAATCAGGCAGAATAAGGATGCCAAGAGGAATGGCTTATTAAAAGCCGTTCTCTTTTTTCTTCTAGCTAAAGAAATTATCAGTCGACTTTGAAAACATTTAAATAAAATGTCCTAAAATCTAAAAAAAAAAAAATCACTCTTTTCCTTGACATAAAAGAGAAAATGCTTTAAAATTGTCTTTCTGTAATTTTAAATAGCTTTAGTTGTGCTACTAAATATTAGAATACTAAAATATTAGAATTAGAATATTAGAAAAAGTTGGGACTCTCCTGGCTAGAGCATTTTTATTTGATTGTAAATAGGCATTCATCTGCTTGTGATTCCCACATATTGGCAGATGTGGATCTATTCATTGCTGTTGAACTGGTGCAATTGGCAAATGTTCAAGGAAGCTCCACAGCACCTAGAGAAATGGTATTTCCACGCAGTAGACTTCATTTGGACCTGTCAAGTGACAATCACTGCATTTTGTTTTTGTTTTTTACTGTTATGTGCAGTGATGCAATTTTAGTTAGAAAGGTATTTTGCAATAATGGTGACAACATACTCAAATATGCACAACTAAAATAGCAATGCCGTGTGGAAATATGTTTCACAACAAAGGCCAAGCTGCTTTCCTTTGTTTTGTTTTGTTTTTTTTTTTTTCCCCTGAATTGTCACTGAATGGAGTAGAAGGGCCAAACTCTTTAAAGTGGAAGCATATTCTTCTTTTTTTTTTAATTTAAAAAATTCTTTATATTTAATTGAAGGATAACTGCTTTACAATAGTGTATTGGTTTCAGCTGTACATCAGCAGAAGCACATTCTTTCTAGAAGAGCTGAATCACTTAAACTATGGACTAGAGACACATTGCCAGTTCAGTTTCCAGAAAGAACATTTATCAGTGTGAACCACTGTATCCATTAGTGAAGAAGCATGGAGGCAAAACTCTAGGGGAAGAAAGCTCAGCTTTATGTTTTCTGCCTTTCTCTTCCCTTTTGATGTCTCTGTGCTCTGCGGGGGGCCTCAGGGCCTCAGCGTCCCCCTTTCTCTACTTGGTGAGGAACTCATTTCCACACAGATATTGAGGGGTCAGTAGATTAGCTTTATTACCAGGATATTTCATTTAAAAGAGGAAGCTGGAAAAGGAAGACAACGTAAGTGAATCTAAAGGTGATATTTTGCTTTTGGGTGGAGGAGATGCGCGAGTCTTTCAGATGCCAGGGTTTAGTTTTTCTACAAGAGAACTCTACTCAGGAAACATTTCTTTAGTCAGGCCACCCTGTGGCTGGAGCGATGCGGTGCTTTCTGAACATTAACTCCTTTACACGAAGCTTAGCATTTTACTAATAGAGCAGCAAAGTACCGCATTTCGCATAACTTGACAGGAACCAGGAAGCAATCTCATGTGTTCAGCCTTGCAGCTTGGAAGATGGGAGGCCAACAGGCCCCGGTCAGTTTTGCTCGCCACTGCGCTGCAGAGGACTCTGGTGTTTGATGCTGGCCCCAGCCACAGGTTCTGGAAGTCCTCGGGTGGAGTTGGTTTGTAAGGCCTGGCCATGGATGCTGCTGTCTGTGTTTGTGGATGTGGCGGAGGAGTTCAAGGTCGTGGTTCAGTAAATGTTCATTGATGGGCATAAAACAATGGATGACCCTGGGGCATGCCAGCTTGTGTGCCCAAGATGTTAATCTGTGAAACGGAGAAAACCACACTGAGTTGCTCTTGGACGTTGTGAAAAATGATTGTAAAAGGGTTTTAGGAGCTTAAGCTTTTGAGTGATGGTGTCCAAAGAAAACAGACCCAACCGCAGAGCGCAGAGCATCCCCAGGGCCCTGTAAGCAGTGTTCAGCAGCAGTGTTGAGTGGCATCCTTTTTGGGTCCAGCCAAAAGAGAGGAATTAGAATAACATTGCTGGGGGCTCAACCCTCATTCTGGTTATGAAATTTGAAAGTGGCTTAAGCTGTAGGAAATTATTTTGGATTAGTCTTTATCATCTGATATCCCCCTGGAGTGAAATTACTTCATTTTATAAGGTTCTAAAAATCTTGCTCCCACAGGCTGCAATTTAGAGGTAGGGATTTTGCATGCATGCTCAGTCATGTCTGACTCTTTGCAACCCTTGGACCTTACCTACCAGGCTCCTCTGTCCATGGGATTCTCCAGGAAAGAATACTGGAGTGGGTTGCCACTTCCTCCTCCAGAGGATCTTTCCAAGGTAGGGAGGAAGTGAACAAAGGATTTTGTGTGTGTTTGTATAATGAACAGTTTAACAATTGGCATAAATTTGGGACTTGTGTTATTTATTTCCTTTGCCCAGTTATCTCTGTTTGGGATAATTACTAAATCATTGCAGTTGGCCAGCTGTGTCTTTATCTTATCCTTAAGATCTTAAAGAGATTTTGTTTTTAAGTAAATAGTCCTACATCAAATTGGCACTCTAATTTGTCCACTGTTGCCCTACAAATCATAGTCATTTCAATTTGGAGTCATTTTTTTCTTTTTGTAACTCAGCAGTGTCTGAAATCTACTCAACAGTATGTCTATGGTAACCATATGTCTAAGAATTCCTTGGGTAGGACAAATTTCAGATATAGCTCATATGCTATCTATATGCACATGCAGTTTTGTTGATCACTTGACCTTGCTTGTTACCAGGCATACAGTTAAGCCTGCAGATGGTTGTTGATTGAATGCCCACCACTGCACACTTACTGAGCGCTTCCTTCAGGCAAGGCACTGTGTCCTGTGAAGACAGTTCAGCACTTGTGTGGGTGGTTCTTGAAGGATGTGTGAGAAGAGGTGGTACAGAAGAGCTTCCTCAGAGAGACTAATAAAAGGAATCCCAGCTTAGAAATAGGATGCAGTAGAAGGCAATGGCACCCCACTCCAGTACTCTTGCCTGGCAAACCCCATGGATGGAGGAGCCTGGTGAGCTGCAGTCCATGGGGTCGCTAGGAGTCGGACATGACTGAGCGACTTCACTTTCACTTTTCACTTTTATGCACTGGAGAAGGAAATGGCAACCAGCTCCAGTGTTCTTGCCTGGAGAATCCCAGGGACGGGGTAGCCTAGTGGGCTGCCATCTATGGGGTCACACAGAGTCGGACACGACTGAAGCGTCTTGGCGGCAGCAGCAGCAGCAGACACATCTGGGGAATAGAAAGCAAAATCACCTGGGGGAGTTGATCGAGGAGGGTGTTTGGAAAAGTCTTTCTTCTCTGAAAGTTGCTCCTCCCTTGGCTGCCAAAACACCACCATGTCTAAGTGGTCTGCCTGTGTGGTAGACCTTCTGGTCTCTCTCTTTCATAACTCTTCTTTTCTACTTGCTCCACAAATATTCATGTTTCCTAGGTTCTTCCCTTGGCTCTTTTATCTCTCAAAACTTTCTGGGCAGCACATCTACTCACCTGAATGAGATGCTCCATCTCGATGTGGATAACACCTACATTTCTATCTCCAACTCCAGACTCCTTCAGAGTGGCAGGCACACAGTTCCAGTTGCCCACTGGCACCTCTGCCTGAATAATACTGCGTCTCCCTGTCTCATCCTTTCATTCAGAATTGCTCCATTCTGAGCTCTGCTGAACCAAGTGTAGAAGGGGTGTCAAGCAGGATGGAACTTTGAATTCAAAGAATCTGTTCTGTACGCAGAAAAAAGTAGGAAACTGTAGTCAAAAAGAGATTTTCAACAATTTTGGAAGTGAAACAGTACTAGGTGATGATAAGACCTAGGGTTTTGCTACTCAAAGGGTGGTGTGTGTACCAGTGCATCAGCATCGCCTAGGGGATTGCAGAAAAGAGGAGCCCTAGTGCTCTGTCCCTCAGACTTACTGAATCAGAATCTGCACTTGAACAAGATTCACAGGTGAGCTGCATGCACAGTTCTGAAAAACTTTGTTCTAGGGTATGTGCCTGAGAGTGAGCTGAGGAAGTTCAGTGGAGTAGAAATTCATCAAATAATGACAGTCAGGGAACCAAGAGGCTACAATATTGAATGAATGGATAAAGCACAGGGACATTGAAATGGCTCGGTATGAGTGGGATAATGTGGGTGGAGAGGAAGAATTTGAGCTGACTGCCAGCCTCCTCAATGTATTCATTATGCCCCGGAGTGAGGGAGAGCCTTGCATCGCATGACAGTGATACTTGATGTGGGATTTTTGACATCTTAGTTCATTGAGAACAGAGCCTCTGATTAGGATCTTCCTCCTTTCAAGTTCTGTTGCTGTTGCTTAATCACTGTGTGGTCTCTGACTCTTGCAAACCCTTGGACCATAGCCTGCCAGGCTTCTCTGTCCATGGGATGGCCCAGGCAAGAATACTGGAGTGGGTTGCCATTTTCTTCTCTAGGGGATCTTCCTGACCCAGGGATTGAACCTGTGTCTCCTGCTTGGCAGGCAGATTCTTTACCACCGAGCCACTAGGAAGCCCATTTAAGTTCTGTGCTTCAGGACTTAAAAAATATAGCAAGTCCTTATATAATGGTGAATTGACTTTACAAGCAGTGGGTTTATACAAATTAAGCCCTTGATCAATTTACTTTTTTTTTTTTTTCTTAAAGCAACCCCGGAGCTTTAACAATCTGGTATCCAACATCACCATCCCTCCTATTTTTGATTCTGTTTTCCTGACAATTAATTAAAAATGTGTTTGCTGGGGCAAATGTTTTCTTTCTTTTATTCTCTCTCCTGATACACATGAAACATCTTGAAAATCTTATATGCGTTAGAGAACTCATATTGGTGCTCTGTCCTTGGGTGTGGGTTTGGTCTTTAAGGAGGTGCTTTGCTTGATAGACAAATCAACACTGATGATGAAGGTCCTGATTTGGAGTCAGGAGATTTAAGTTCCAGTCGCAGCTCTATCCTTACTATCTGTGTGACGTTAAATGAATCAGGCAACTGTTAGGCCTTCAGTTTCTCATTTACACAACATGCTGGTTGGATTATATGAGCTCTGAATTCCCTCTGAGTTGTAAACTTGTGATTCCATAATTCTTTTAGGCTGTTAGGAATGCCTATGAGGTTAAAATAATGCATCTCCCTTAGACATGTGCTCAGGAGTCTCTCTTGTATTGTGGCCAATATATTTATTAAGCTCAGTGTTGTTCTATCCGTGATTCCAAATGGAGACACATCTGCGTCTAGAATACTGTGGTAGCTTTCTTAGGAGAAATGGTCTCCTCACAGAAGCAGAATATGTTAGCCCTAAATATTTTAAAAAAGAAACAGGGTATCTTTTAGTTGCCCAATTAGGTGAAATAATTTTCTTATGAAATAGACTGAAAAAGGTCAATCTCTTCAAAATGTCACACGATCCAAACTTGTGAAGACTGTGGGGCATTTCTTGAAATGTGAAGACTTACCTGAATTCCCAAAACTGTAGACCTGAAGGGATACTTTCAGGATAATTACAAGGAATGACTATTTTTCCTGGTAGTTAGTAAGCATATGAAACTCATTACTTGCCTAGTTTCCAAAGGCTGTCTTCACATGGGTTCCAGAATGATTTAGATGAGTTCATTATGATGGATCCCAAATGGGATTCAGAGAGTGTTGATCTTTTGATGTGAGGCCCCATTCTTTAGAGCTGATATCTGAGATATACAAATGCCTTTAAAAATTATTGCTTAAAAATTTTAGTTCAGTGATAGAAAACAGAACTGGATTGGACAAAACAAGAACGTTGACCTTATGATTATGTATTTTCTAATAGTGGCAACTGTGGACAAATTTTCCAGGCTTGTCCTGGAATATCCATTTAGGGGATTAATAAAGAAAACTTTTTATTATGGGAAACTTTCAGTATATACAAAAATGGAGAGCACAGTATTGTGAAACTCCATGTTCTCATCACTTAGCTTCGTAATTAGCCAAGTCTAATTTCATCACTAGTCTTTTCCCCACCCTTACCCTCAGTTCAGTTCAGTTCAGTCACTCACTCGTGTCTGAATCACTGCGACCCCATGAATTATAGCATGCCAGAGCTCCCGGTCCATCACCAACTCCCAGAGTTTGCTCAAACTCATGTCCATTGAATCGGTGATGCCATCTAGCCATCTCATCCTCTGGCGTCCCCCTCTCCTCCTGCCCCCAAATCCCTCCCAGCATCAAGGTCTTTTCCAGTGAGTCAGCTCCTCATGGAGTTTCACCTTCAGCATCAGTCCTTCCAATGAACACCCAGGACTGATCTCCTTTAGGATGGACTGGTTGGATCTCCTTGTAGTCCAAGGGAATCTCAAAAGTCTCCAACACCAGAGTTCAAAACCATCAATTCTTCAGCACTCAGCCTTCTTCACAGTCCAACTCTCACACCCATACATGACCACTGGAAAAACCATAGCCTTAAGTAGACGGACCTTTGTTGGCAAAGTAATATCTCTGCTTTTCAGTATGCTATCTAGGTTGGTCATAACTTTCCTTCCAAGGAGTAAGCGTCTTTTAATTTCATGGCTGCAATTACCATCTGCAGTGATTTGGGAGCCCCCCAAAATAAAGTCAGCCACTGTTTCCACTGTTTCCCCATCTATTTCCCATGAAGTGATGGGACCAGATGCCATGATTTTAGTTTTCTGAATGTTGAGCTTTAAGCCAAATTTTTCACTGTCCTTTTTCACTTTTATCAAGAGGCTTTTTAGTTCCTCTTCACTTTCTGCCATAAGGGTGGTATCATCTGCATATGTGAGGTTACTGATATTTCTCCTGGCAATCTTGATTCCAGCTTGTGCTTCTTCTAGCCCAGCATTTCTCATGATGTAATCTGTATATAAGTTAAGTAAGCAGGGTGAGAATATACAGCCTTGACATACTCCTTTTCCTATTTGGAAACAGTCATACTTCTTTTCCTATTTGGAACCAGTCTGTTGTTCCGTGTCCAGTTCTAACTGTTGCTTCCTGACCTGCATATAGGTTTCTCAAGAGGCAGGTCAGGTGGTCTAGTATTCCCATTTCTTTCAGAATTTTCCAAAGTTTATTGTGATCCACAACTTTTCCTATTTGGAACCAGTCTGTTGTTCCGTGTCCAGTTCTAACTGTTGCTTCCTGACCTGCATATAGGTTTCTCAAGAGGCAGGTCAGGTGGTCTAGTATTCCCATTTCTTTCAGAATTTTCCAAAGTTTATTGTGATCCACACAGTCAAAGGCTTTGGCATAGTCAATAAAGCAGAAATAGATGTTTTTCTAGAACTCTAGGTCCTGGTAATTGTGAAGCAAATCCAAGGCATCCTCATTTTGTCTTAAGCATTTTAACATTTATCTAAAAGGTTCGTTTCTTTATTATTTAATTAAAATTTATACCCAGTGAAATCTAGAGCTGTTAGTTGCACACCTTGATCACCTTTGATCCTTGTGTATGTCTGTGCAACCACCACTCCTAGTATGATATAGATTGCGTGACCACATAGTTTCCTCATGTCCTTTTCCAATCAGTTTCTACCTCCATAAGCAACTTGTCTACTTCCCCACAACTTTAGTGAGGTATAACTGATGAGTTTAAAGTATACAAGCATAAGGATTTGGTATATGTATATATTGTGAAGTGATTATGACAATAGAATTAGTTAATACAACTGTCACCTCATATATTCAGTAGTTACCTTTTCGATTTTTATATTCTGATGGTGAGAACATTTTAAGATTTACTCTCTTACAAAATTACATGTCTACAATACAGTACTGTTAACTATAGTTACCATGCTGTACATTAAATCCCCAGAATTTACTCATCCTATCACTTAAAGTTTTTACCCTTTTACCAACATCTCCCCATTTCTCCCACTTGCCAGTCACCGGAAACCACCATTCAACTCTCTTTTTCTGTGCATTTCATTTTTTAAGATTCCACACACGTGAGATCACTTAGTATTCCCTCTTTCTCCATATGGTTATTTTACTTCACCTAATGCTCTCCAAATTTATCCATATTGACCCAAATGGCAGGATTTCCATATGGTTGAATTCTATCTATCATCTACCTGTCTGTCTTTCTCTGTCACACACATTTTCTTTAATCATTCACCTGACAGTGGACACAGCTGTCTCCATATCCTGGCCATTGTGGATAATCTGCAGTGAATGCAGAGTGCAATTATCTCTTCCAGATATGGATTTCAGTTCTTTCAGATGTATACCCATACATGTATACCCATGTACACCCATGTATACCCTGATAGGCTTATTAATAGGCCTTTTTAGTCACAACTGGGCAAGAGCAACTTTAGCTGAGTCAGGAATCCTGATTCACTTGATCTGAGCTGCTGGTTTAAATGTTTGCTTAACGATTAGCATGCTTCCTCATGCCCCCTCTCCTCTTTTCTTCTTCCATCTTCTGCCCTCTCATTCCCTCTCTAGACGTGGTTCTGTCCCTCCCTCATCTTGTGGTACATTGTTCATCTTTTCTCCTACAGACACTTTTGGTCTTTCTAATCTACACACTCAACTTGGAGAGCTCTGCACCTATTGGCCAGTTAGAAACAGAAACTAGAGCACAGAGCTGTTTTCAAGTATGAGCTGGCTGAATTCGTATGTGCCAGTTGGATAGATGTCATAACTAGGCAAGACTTGGTTTGGACCCTTACTTAAGAACTTGCCCACTCAACATCTTCTGGAGTTTTGACCCCATCCACTGGCCAAGATCTCTTCTTTCTGTTTAGAATGTTAGAGTCTCTATCACGGGATAATAATAGTGTCCATTCACAAAAGTGTTGTAAGGACTAAACCCATGCTGTGTCATTCTCAGTAGCTTCTGTCATGTCTGACTCTTTGAGACTCTATGGACTGTAGCCTGCCAGGCTCCTTGTCCATGGGATTTTCCAGGCAATAATAGTGGAGTGGGTTGCCATTTCCTCTTCCAGGGCATCTTCCCAACTCAGGGATGGAACTTGCGTCTCATGTATTGCAGGCAGATTCTTCACCACTGAGCCATCAGGGAAGACCCTAAACACAGTAGAATTTAAATTCTACTAAGTTCAGCTCCTAGAATATGGGAGATGTTCAATATCATAGCTATAACCTGGAAGTAAAGAGCGCTGTTTGACTTTGTTCAATCTGGCATTTTGTGAACTTGCTTAACGATGATAGTGCTATTTCTGGAAGCATCTGTTAACATTTTAAGGAATGCTGCTGCTCTATGGAATCCAGGTTGGAAACCCCGAATTAAGAATTGAACAAAATCAAGTTGTTGACTGTTCACGGTGAGTGAATAAATCAGTGCTGCTTAAACTAAAAGTTGAGCTTCCGGATCTTAGCTCAGTCCTCACCACACGTTGCTTGAATAAAAAGGAGAGGTTTCATTTTAAGATACGAGAGAATAAAAAGGTGGCGCTAGCAGTAAAGAACCTGCCTGCCAGTGCAGGAGACATAAGAGATGTGGGTTTGATCCCTGGGTGGAGAAGATCCCCTGGAGGAGGAAATGGCAACCCACTCCAGTATTCTTGCCTGGAGAATCCCATGGACAGAGGAGCCTGATGGGTTACAGTCCATGGGGCTGCAAAGAATTAGACAAGATTGAGCTATCTGTCTATATGAAGCCTGGATTTTTGCTCATCTCTTCCTTCTAATCACGTCTCCAGGTGACCCAAGCAATTCAAGGAAAGCTATCTGAAGTTCTCTGGATCAGCTGTCAAGGATGTCATCAAGTTGGATAAGTTAGAATTTACACGGTCCTTCTGATTTTGGCCTTTCAGAAACAGTGAGGCCAGACACTGTCCTCCCGTGCTCCCTTGTCTGTCTCCCTCTGCCGTAGTCACCCTGCTTCACATCTTGGGCTGCCTCACTGCCCAGCAGGTCCGGCTCCCTGCCCTTGCCCTCCCACTTGGGTGGGATGTGTGTGTTCACCCACCTTAATGTTGTGCTTGACGGAGGAACTCAGATCCTTGGAAAATGAGGCCAGTGAGAGACCAGAGCAGCGTGTGGAGGTCGGGTCCCCAAGCTTTCCGGAGGCACAGATGGTCGAGCATGGGTGGGACATCCAGGCCAAGGACAGACATTGCTCACTTGATCACCTGAAAGCCAGGGACGATTACGTCATTAGGAATGTGCATTTCTCAACTAAGCCTTTAAGAGCGATGGGTGAGGAGAAGCATCCTTATATGACATGTATGTGTGACACGTTCAAAGGGCACACATATCAGATGACTGAATGCCCTGCGTGAGCCATGGGAGAATTTTAAAAAGTCATTCTTGTGCTTCTGCTCCACACCCACTAATCCTAGACATCCAGTTCCAGTTCCGGAGTGCAGTTTTCCTCCACTTCGTTTCTCAGGCAGCTCTCCTGGCTGGGGTTGGTGCACGGATGTGATCTGCAAGCACTGTGATGCCTGCGGGCAGTTTGCACTGCTGTTCTCTTCGTTAGAGGGATAGCCAGTTGCGGTAGTGTGGAAGATGCATGAGGGGTCAGGAACAGACTTAATGATCTCCTCAGGACTGCTTTTGTTTAATGATCCGTTTTGTCTTAGGTAATGAGATAGAGAAAAAAAAAAATCTGCTTACATTTGCAGGCGTCAGCCACACTTTAGGCTAGCTGATCCGAGTTAATTTATCAGTCTTGGGCATTACTCTGGGGGCCAGAGCTGAGCCTGGGATGGAGACAGTCATTTATCAACTTAGGGCCCACTTCCATCCCAAAGAAGTCTGCAATGGGATATGGTGGTTCTTTGGCCAAGCATAGGGCTGGACCCTGGCTCCTTCCTGAATCTGCTGTCTGATGGTTAGAGAGCCGTTTGCCCTTTGCACTAGGATAGTGTTCTTCTGAGTTCACTAGGATAGGAAGGAAGGTTTTCAGCTTCAGTTTCCTCAAGGCAAAAGTCAGATAGCAAGTGACCAAGTATGAATTCCCTGAAGGCAGGCCCAATAGAAAAGAACAGATGTTGGGGATGTCTGCCAGTAAGAATGAGAACTCCTCTTTTGACGTTGAAGAATTTGTGACATCACTTGATTTATTGTTACCTTACCAGGCTTCCCTGGTGGCTCAGAGGTTAAAGTGTCTGCCTGCAATGTGGGAGACCTGGATTCGATCCCTGGGTCAGGAAGATCCCCTGGAGAAGGAAATGGCAACCCACCCCAGTATTCTTGCCTGGACAATCCCATGACGGAAGAGCCTGGTGGGCTACTGTCCACAGGGTCGCAAAGCGTCGGACACGACTAAGCAACTTCACTTTTCATTGTTACCCTATATTGTAGATTTTAAATTTTATGATGCAAAGAAAATTGCATAAAAATAGATAGTATCTATATGTTTCTTGTATGGAGGTCACACGCACAGTGTTCATCAAATGCCTAATATCCTTTAACCTTTGACCTCCCTATGTAGCATGCCTGGGCCATTTTTTTTCTCATCCAGTGGCCTAGGAGGGCAGGACAAGGTTCATCTTCAGGGTCTTGTTTCTCATCATTCCAGATGAAGCTGCCGTTGTTCTTGCTCTGATAAGGAGAAGCAGGCCCTGGGCCATGTCTCCTCTTATTTACCTGCCATCAAAATGTCCCCGTCCCTGATGAATGGATACAGAAGCTGTTGTACTTATACACAATGGAGTATTACTCAGCCATAGAAAGGAACGCATTTGAGTCAGTGCTAATGAGGTGGATGAACTTAGAGCCTATTATACAGAGTGAAGTAACTCAGAAAGAGAAAACAAATAGCAATTTTAACAGATATATGGACTCTAGAAAAATGGTACTAATGAGCCTATTTGCAGGGCAGCCACGGAGATGCAGACATAGAGAACAGACTTATGGACATGAGATCAGGGGAGGGAAGGAGAAGGTGAGATAATGGAGAGAGTAGCATGGAGACATATACACGATCACATATAGAATAGTTAGCCAGTGGGAATTTGCTGTTTGACACAGGGAACTCAGACAAAGGCTCTGTGACATCCTAGAGGTATGGAATGCTGTGGGAGGTGAGAGGGAGATTCAAGAGGGAGGGGACATAGGTGTCAGTTCAGTTCAGTTGCTCAGTCATGTCCGACTCTTTGTGACCCCACGGACTGCAGCACACCAGGCTTCCCTTTCCATTACAAATTCCCAGAGCTTGTTCAAACTCATATCCGAGTTGGTGATGCCATCCAACCATCTCATCCTCTGTCGTCCCTTTCTCCCCCTGCCTTCAAACTTTCTCAGCATCAGGGTCTTTTCCAATTGGTTCATCACATCAGGTGGCCAAAGTATTGGAGTTTCAGCTTCAGCATCAGTCCTTCCAATGAATATTCAGGACTGATTTCCTTTAGGATTGACTGGTTTCATCTCCTTGCAGTCCAAGGGACTCTCAAGAATTTTCTCCAACACCAGGACATAGGTATCCCTATGGCTGATTTATGTTGATGTATGGCAGAAAACAACACAATATTGTAGGGCAATTATCCTTCGATTAAAAATAGTTTAAAAAAGTACTAAAAAATTCTTTGTCCCTGACCGCCTCTTTGACTGAAGGAGAGGTTAAAGGTCACCTTTTTCTCAAAAGACTTGAAAAATGCTGCCCAGCACCCTCCACTTTCCTCATTTGCACCATTGATTTGTGGTGAGGAAGGTAGATTCATCTGATGAATACTTGAGTTCATGTGGATTCCACTAGCCAAGCCCTGGGACAGCCTCACCCTGTACTCAGCTTTGGTAGGTTTCTCCCAGTTGCCTCCATCTGAGAGCTTTATGGGCTTTCTTGGATGTCTAGACAACCCTGGGAGCCAGATAGTGCCAGGCTATTCACTCTCACTTTATAGAACAGCTGAGGCAAGTAGCATTCTCTGCTGACTTGTTTGGAACACAGCCACTGAGGAATACACCTATGAATTTGTCTCCCTGAAAAGAAATGAGAAAAGACTCTGCCCACTGTTATAGATAGGAGCCATGTTAGAAATGGCAACTCTTTATGCTCAGTTAAAAAAGAACTCTGCCTCTTTTTGAAAAATTGAAGTGTAGCTGATGTACAATGTTATATGAGTTACTGGTGTCAATATACTGGTTCATGATTTTTAAAACTTTAGTTCATTTGTAGTTATTATAAAATGTTGGCTATATCCCCTATGTTGTACAATATATCCTTGTAGCTGATTCCGTATCTGATAGTTTGTACTGCTTAGTCCTCCATATTGCTTCTCCTTCCTTTCTTCTCCCCACTGGTAACCACTAGTTTGTTCTCTATACCTGTGAGTCCACTTTGAAAAAGAACTAGATGTCTATTCTGCCTTCCCCATGATGGAGAATTAAAAATAAACCACATTAGCAGACAGACATGGCTAAAGGTACTATCAGAGAGAAAAGTCAAAGGCAAAAATAGCTTTCTTTTACATGGAATAGCCCAACTCCAGAGGATAAAATCAAGGGAACTGAGATGAAATGAAGGGAGAGCATGCTTCCTTGTTCTGGCAAACTCCCCAGAATGAATGAAAGATGGTGAATGATGATCATCTTATTTGAACAATAAAAGCAAATCATTATCACCCTGGAGCTGGTCCCCTCTTGGGGGTTAACTTCCCAGCTGCCTTGTGTGGAATCCATCTATGCACCCATGGGGAGTGGTGGTGCTGTGTAAGGAGCCTGTATGGTTCTCTTAACTCCATTTGGTGTCCAGCAGGGGAATGGCTATATTTACAAAAATAGTGAAGGCTTCTTTCTTGCTGGAAAGTGAAAGTGAAAGTGTGTTAGTCGCACAGTTGTGTCTGACTCTTTGCAACCCCATGGATTGTAGCATGCTAAACTCATCTGTCCATGGGATTCTCCAGGCGAGAATACTGGCGTGGGTAGATGTTTCCTTCTCCAGGGGATCTTCCCAACCCAGGGATCGAACCTGGGCCTCCCACATTGCAGGATGATTCTTTACTGTCTGAGCCTCTAGAAATGAGGCTTAATACAAGAACAGGTCAGGCAGAACAGGGAATCCTATTTTCTTCTGTTGGTAATGACAGCGTGCTCTGTCAGTCAGGATTTTGAGGTCTGGGTGTTGTTCTGACCAGAGGCAGGGGGCAGATCAGATAACCTTATAAAGCCTTTCAGCCTGGAAGTCCAGTGGAAAGTGTTCCAAAGGCAACTTAATACTCTGGATTTATTTTTCTCCCTCACTTTTTACAAAAATTTGCACTTCCAATTTACAGTGTCTGTAATGTGCGAACGGGCTTTCCTTCCATTAAAAAACACGTCTGGATGTGAGAATGTTTCTCCTTAAGAAGAGATGGTCTCTGGGGCTTTGCTTCTGGCTTGAGGTCCTATGAGGTAGGTGTGATGAAGGCTCCCCCGCAGTGGGTGGGGGTGTGAGCGAACCTCACTGGGGGCCAGCAGCTCTGCTGCTAATTTTGGCAGGAGAGGGAGACACTCAGCTACTTGGCAATGAAAGAAGGTAAATTTTGTGATTCATTTGCAAATCGAGGTAAAATGAGTTTTCAGACATGTGGTCAGAGCCTGTCTATTCTCTTCTACCATTAAACCTGTGTGTGTGTGTGTGTGTGTGTGTGTGTGTGTGTGTATGTGTCTGTGTGTATTAGTTGCTCAGTTGTGTCTGACTCTTTGTGACTCCACGGACTGTAGCTCACCAGACTCCTTTGTCCATGGAGTTCTCCAGGCAAGAACTGGAGTGGGTTGCCATTCCCTTCTCCAGGGAATCTTCCTGACCCAGGGATTGAACCCAGGTCTCACATGGCAGGTAGATTCTTTACTGTCTGAGTCACTACACAAATCCTTAAACCTGTTAGGACGGAAGTAATGCAAGTTCACGTTTTTCAGTCAAATCATTGTTCCTCCCATTCTGGTGCTTTGGGTGGCCAGTGGCAGCATGGTGGCCTGCGATTAGGATTTTGACAAGAAGAAGGAGAGGGAGAAGTGGACAGGTGATGTCTAGCAGCTGAAACTTTACAGTCTGTGTTGGAGGCTGTCTTAGGCTCCCAGAACAAGGAATATAGATGAAAAGCTTCCAGAATACTAAAAGGTTGAGAGAAAGTGATGCTCTTTAGGTCCGCAAGGTAAGGAGTCAATTAGATCAGAGCTTTTCAAAAGTACCTTATATTCACCATATTCCACTGTTCTGTGATTTTTCCTGCTATAGCTGGGTGATTTTTATATAATTATCAAAGAGAAGATAGATCTTTTGAAAAAATATTTTTTATTGTAGCTTGAGGATTAAATCACGCAGCTCAAGTCCACTCATGAACTCATCAGCATACATACTTTCTCAAGCCATGATGACTTCATGGGCTAAGTGAAAATTTCATTCCTTCGGAAAATTGAATTAGCAAAGCCAAATCAGCAGAAAATTATCTTTGATTAGTATGTGTTATTTCTACACCATTCTGCTTTGCCTAAAAAATTAATGACTCTGAGACTTTAGCTTGATGGCTAAGCAATAGAGCCAGTGTCTGCCATTTTCTTTCACAGTCCCAAGAACTGTTGTAGATGTTTTACACACACTTGTTCATTTAATCCCCAGAAGAGCTCTAGGAGATAAGTTGATACTAAACTCTCATTTAATCGATAAGGAAATTGAAGATTAAAGAGATTAGGCAACCTGTCAAGGCTTGGATTAAACTCTGGGTGTAGTGGCTAAGTGAGGGCTCTCCTGTAAACTCTACTCATCTGTCCTCTGACTCTCCCAGGGGGTCAGAAAACTGACCAGCTGCACTCATCATACTTGGGTGGAATTAAGGATAAGACATCGTGGGAGATCCCTGTTTGAGATATGAAAGCATGAACAGGGAGTCTTAGTTTCTGTGAAAGTGGGTCAGTAAGATATGCTGTAACAGTAAGCAGATCACTTATTTTCTGCACACTGCTGTTAGGAATTAGAAGCCTAGCAAGATCCCTAGGTTTATAATTGTCTGTCTGCAAATGATAAGAACAAAAGGTGAGTGCTGACATTTACAGATTTTATATCTGCCAAATCATTTAAAATGACAACAGCCCCTTGAGATAGCTACGGCTATCTTCCTCATTTTCCAGACGGGAAAAACTGAGACGCAGAGTGGGGCAGAAACAGCCAGGAAGTGGCGGAGCTGGGTGCGAACCCAGGCAGTTTAAGCATTATTCTAGCCTGCCTCTCAGCAGCAGCACTCGGCTTTGGCAGTTCTGAAATATTTGCTTCTGTGATGCATATAGGACTTAGTCCCTCAGAGTGGGATGAGGTTGAGAAGAACTGGACGTTGAGCTATGTCTTCTGTGAATGTTCGTGTATTTGAACCAGGTAGCTCTCCTCCTCTGGTGTTTTTTTCGAGGGATGGGGCAGGAATGGCCCTCACAGGGCTTCCCTGCAGTTGTCTATGGGATACCCAATTTACCCTGCTGCATGGAATTCCATTCTTGACCCTGTCTTCTGAAATAAGAAGGCTGGAATTTGGGGGTACTCTTCTACAGGATCTGTGACTCTTAAGTGTTTCAAGATTGTATTTGCTCATTTCATCTTTAGTGAACATTAATGGGTTTAAATGTGGTATCAGAACTTGCCAAACGGTGCTTATAGAAGGAAACAGGCTCAGAAAGATTAAGTGACTTCTCCAATTTCACACAAAGTTTTATGTTGCTGAGCACAAAGGCTATCTTACTTGAGCCAGGACTCAACTGAGATAAACCAATGGCCTGTTTCCCCTCTTGTCCTTGGAGCTTGACAGGGACCGGAAGTAGGGAGGACTCGACTGACCGGAACTACTCAGAACACAAACTGGAGAGAGAAACTGAGATGCCGACGCTGATAGAAAAGAGGACAGAGAGGGGATAGCCACACCCACTCCTCTTTGCACATTTAGGTATCTGTGCTCCTCAACTAGGCAAGTGGTAGTATTTGAATATGAATGAATGGGTCTCTACTGTCCTTTCAGGTCTGCTCCATATTCAGAGTGTGAAAAGCACAGGGGTTGGTGAGGGTGGAGAAGACCTCAATAGGGAGATGGCTTCAGGTAGAGAGCAGGCGTGGGAGTACAGGGCATATATTCAGAGGTACTTGTGGGCAAAGGCTGTTTGTACCTGGAATACTTAACCTGGCCCACAGGTACATTTTTCTTAACTTCAGTAATATCTTGTCTTTTCTCCAAATTCTCAAATGGGGAAAGGGTTTTCCTGACATAAGCCAGTGCCAGGAAAATTGTAGCCTTTTGTTAGTTGCTCTTTTGCACACTTCTGCCATTGCTACGGGCTTTGGGCCTAACCTGTTAACCATTTGGATTCTCTCACATTATTCCTGAACGTGAGTCATGTGGTGTCTGGGCTCACCCACCTGGACTTTCCTTTCCAGGTGAACATGTTTGTTGAAGGATTCCACGATGCCATCCTCCTCTACGTCCTGGCTTTACGTGAAGTACTCAGAGCTGGTTACAGTAAGAAGGATGGAGGGAAAATTATCCAGCAGACTTGGAACCGAACATTTGAAGGTGAGGATTCCGTCTACAAGGTCACAGCATTCTGCGGCCAATCAAGTTGTTTTTTTCCTGATTCTGTTTTTCTCTCTTACAACTATGGGACCTTGCTAGTGTCTTAGTTTTCCCAGCTATTAAAGGATAAGAAGTCATGATCAACCTACTTCACAGGCTTGTGAAAATTAAATGAGATAAAGCTTATGAAAGGGCTTTGAAATAAGAAGCACCTTGTCTCCTGATGGCAGCAATTCTGTGCCAAGTCATTTCACTCATGTCTGATTCTTTGCAACCCCTGGACTGTAGCCATCCGGCTCCTCTGTCCATGGGATTTTTCCAGGCAAGACTACTAAAGTGGGTTGCCATGCCCTTCTCCAGGAGATCTTCTGACCCAGGGATCGAATCCCAGTCTCTTGTGTCTCCTGCATCGGTGGGTGCGTTCTTTACCTCTTTACCCTTAGTGTCACCTGGGAAGCCCCTGGGCTTCTTTACTTTATTTTATTATTATTTTTTTCCCCTAGGCTTCTTTAAACTTGTCATAAGCCTCATTCACAGCAATCAGTTTGTGAAGAGTTCTGTGATCAGTTTTAGAAGAAATTATCCCAGATACACTTTCCTCTGTTCAAAACATCTGGAGGTTTGGGATGATGAGCAGGTCCAGTTGAGCCCTCTGCTTTTAATTTTTGATATGGTGAATACTGGTTGTTGCTTTCTTAGGAACAGAGGAAGCGTAAGAACAACAACAAAAGAAATGGCATGTCATCTCCTCACTCAAGCAATTTTGTTGACATTTAAAAATTGTACAAGAATGAGACTATTCTTGGCTGGAAAGTTAAACACTACAAAAATGTACAAAATGAAAAGTGAAAGTTTTCCTTTCCACCCTAGTCCCCTCTCCCCAATGTAATGGCTATTAAAATTTTTCTATGATTCAGCCTAAAAATATTCTGTGCCTTCTGCCAGCACATATGCATTTATATATCTTATCTAAAAAATTTACACAAAAGGGTCGTACTAGGAATGCCATTCCTCATCTTAGCTTTTTCACTTGTATGTCAAGCAGAAGAATTTTCCATGTGAGCGCTCATAAATTCAGCACATTTTAAAATGATGATTCCACATTTTTCTACTGTTTGGCTATACAAGGATTTCTTTACCCAGTCTCCTATTGATGGACAGTTCAGTTGTTTAGTTTTTGCTGTTATGCAAAATACTATCATGAGGTTACACATCTTGATGAATTTCTGTGAGTACATCCAACAGGGAACATTCTTAGTCATGGCCTATCTGGGTCCAAAGTTATATTTGTGCCTTTTAAAGTGCGTTGTTGTTCTGTCAACTCTTTGTGACCCTATGGACTGCAGCACACCAGGGTTCCCTGTCCCTCACCATCAATCAGAGTTTGCCCAAGTTCATGTCCTTTGAATTGGTGATGCCATCCAGCCATCTCATCCTCTGTTGTCCCCTTCTCCTCCTGGAGAGGGGAATGGCAAATCACTAAAGTATACTTGCTGTGAGAACCCCATGAACTGTATAAAAAGGCAGAGTACATTAGATATTGCCAAAGAGTTTCCAGAAAAGTCTACTATCCATATTCTTGCTGATGGTGTATAAAATACTAGTTTTCTCTCATGTCAGTTCAATTCAGTTCAGTTTAGTTGCCCAGTCATGTCTGACTCTTTGTGACCCCATGAACCGCAGCACGCCAGGCCTCCCTGTGCATCACCAACTCCTGGAGTTCACTCAAAACTCATGTCCATTGAGTTGGTGATGCCATCCAACCATCTCATCCTCTGTGGTCCCCTTCTCCTCCTGCCTTCAATTTTCCCCAGCATCAAGGTCTTTTCAAATGAGTCAGCTCTTCGTATCAGGTGGCCAAAATATTTTAGTTTCAATTTCAACATCCCTATAATACCTATGATATGTGTAATAGAAAAAGATTGTAGAAACTGTTGAAAGTGTCTAGAGAAGATGGAGGAGGAATATATAAAATACTAGTTTTCTCTCATGTCAGTTCAATTCAGTTCAGTTTAGTTGCCCAGTCATGTCTGACTCTTTGTGACCCCATGAACCGCAGCACGCCAGGCCTCCCTGTGCATCACCAACTCCTGGAGTTCACTCAAAACTCATGTCCATTGAGTTGGTGATGCCATCCAACCATCTCATCCTCTGTGGTCCCCTTCTCCTCCTGCCTTCAATTTTCCCCAGCATCAAGGTCATTTCAAATGAGTCAGCTCTTTGCATCAGGTGGCCAAAATATTGGAGTTTCAGCTTCAACATTAGTCCTTCCAATGAACATCCAGGTCTGATTTCCTTTAGGATGTACTGGTTGGATCTCCTTGCAGTCCAAGGGACTCTCAAAAGTCTTCTCCAACACCACAGTTGAAAAGCATCAATATTTTGGTGCTCAGCTTTCTTTATAGTCCAACTCTCACATCCATACATGACCACTGGAAAAACCATAGCCTTGACTAGACGGACCTTTGTCGACAAAGTAATGTCTCTGCTTTTGAATATACTGTCTAGGTTGGTCATAACTTTTCTTCCAAGGAGTAAGCATCTTTTAATTTCATGGCTGCAATCACCATCTGCAGTGATTTGGGAACCCCCCAAAATAAAGTCAGCCACAGTTTCCACTGTTTCCCCATCTATTTGCCATGAAGTGGTGGGACCAGATGCCATGATCTTCGTTTTCTGAATGTTGAGCTTTAAGCCAACTTTTTCACTCTCCTCTTTCACTTTCATCAAGAAGCTCTTTAGTTCTTCTTCACTTTCTGCCGTAAGGGTGGTGTCCTCTGCATATCTGGGGTTATTGATATTTCTCCCGGCAATCTTGATTCCAGCTTGTGCTTCCTCCAGCCCAACGTTTCTCATGATGTACTCTGCATATAAGTTAAATAAGCAGGGTGATGATATACAGCCTTGACGTACTCCTTTTCCTATTTGGAACCAGTCTGTTGTTCCATGTCCAATTCTAACTGTTGTTTCCTGACCTGCCATCAGTCAGAAATGAGCATGAGACTCAACATTAGAACACTCAGTTGCTGGAGCCCTGGGGACATCAACTTCATATTCACTCATTCATTCATCAGGTATTTTTGAGCACTTCCTATGTGCCAGGCACTGGGTTAAGGGGCTGATAACTCAGCAGTAAATTAAAGATGTTCCTTGCAATCAGCCGAGCTTCTGTGGAATAAATACAGCACTTCAGGGGCTGGAAGGTGAATCAGGTTAAGGGAGATATAAAGTTATGGGAAGGGGTATAGTAGCGCTACTAATTTAAATAGAGTTCAGTGATGGTCTCTCTGATAAGTGGCAGTTGGATACAGACCTCAGGGAACTGAGATATATGATGCAGCTATTTAGGAGAGAATAGTCCGGAGGCAGCAGCAGACACAGAGACCCTGAGTGTAGCTGAGGGAGAGTGGTGAATACCCTGGAAGGGCCTGTGGGCCTGTGTGGCTAAAGCAGTATGGGAGTTGCAGTATGAAGTGAGCCAGAGAAAGTGTGACGTAGGACCAGACCCTGTGGGCCTGGAAGCTGCATTGAGGACCTTGAATGAGATGGAAGCCACCAGAGGGTGTCAAGGGAAACAGGATCTGTCTTGAGTCTTTAAAAGGGAGCCCTCTGGGATCTGTGTGGAAAATAAACTCTAGGGTGTGTACAAATGTGAGAGTTGGGCCATAAAGAAGGCTGAGCACTGAAGAATCGATGCTTTCAAATTGTGGTGCTGGAGCAGACTCTTGAGAATACCAGCACGGAGATCAGACCAGTCAATCCTAAAGGAAATCAACCCTGAATATTCATTGGAAGGACTGATGTTGAAGCTCCAATACTTTGGCCACCTGATGTGAAGAGCCAACTCATTGGAAAAGATCCTGATGCTGGGAAAGATTGATGGTGAGAGGAGAGGGGGGTAATAGAGGATGAGATGGCTGGATGGCATCACTGACTCAATGGACATGAGTTTGAGCAAACTCAGGGAGATAGTGAAGGACAGGGAAGCCTTGTGTGCTGCAGTTCATGGGGTCACAAAGAGCAGGACACAACTTAGCAACTGAACAACAACAATGCTGATGGATATCATCTGAGGACCACTGACATACAGGTCACTAACCAGGTCAGAAAACCAGCATCCTAGCCACTTACTATCACCTCAGTCCTTTCATTTTCTGCTTGGTCACCTGTACCAAGAGGGATTGGATCAGCTAATGACTGACAAAGGCCCTTTGAGTTCTGCATCATGCCAACAATTTGAGCCCTTCAGTGTACTGGGGCTGTGCCTATCTGCCTTACCAAGATTAGATTCATACTGTATTTCTCACTTAGGACTCTCCTCTACTCCTCTGCCTCACCTTGTCCTTGGTCATTAGAAAGGGTAAGATGGGATAGAGGGGTCAGGTTCCAGCGAGAATTGTCTGGGCAGCAGCTATGGTGACAGTTGGTGGATTTCATTTCTCCTTGCTAGTTTTAGTAGATGCCACATCTTACTGTAACCCAGAGTGGCATCTGCTTTAACTTTGAACAGATTGTAGGATGTGAACAAATCAAATAACCCTTCAGGGTTGTCTTGCTTGACCTCTGACAGCTTTAGCTGAGGAGCTGAAGTCAAATGGGATCAGTCAGGGGTCATATTAGGACAGAATCAAATTTCCCAGAAGTTGTGCCCCATGCCCTGAGAGCTGGCATGTGTGGATACAACCTTGGTAGGCCACATCCCGTTCCTAGCTCTTCCTCTCTGCATGGTGTGGTCATTTGCTCTTGCTCTTCCAAGGGAGGTTGTTAAGGGAAGGGCAGGTGCCCATGATGGTGGGAACTCAGTTTTGCATAACGGGCATGGACTAAATTTTCCTGTGGGCCAATCTGAGGCTTCCATTCTAGAGCTGGGTCTACACAGGCACTACTAAATGAGTCCCAGAATAATCAACTGTATAGTTCAGTCCAAACTTAGAATCTCATCTGTCCAATGTAAAGATAACTGAAGCCAAGCTAAGTGTTGACCTTGAATTGTTTGGGGAGCTCGTTCTATTTGCTAAACAATGATCAACCTGAGGGTAAACCCCCAAAGAACTATAAAAAAATTCCTAACTGTTCTAAAATTAAAAACAATTAAAATTTTAATAGTCACTGTAAGTGACCACTAAGTTGTCAAGGGAAAAATACTCTGGATGTTATTTGACAAATTTGGATTTTATTACCATGAAACTTATGACCGACTCTCAAGACTTTCAATAAATGGCCTGGGAAGAAGCTGAATTTCCAATATCATCTGAGGACCACTGACATACAGGTCACTAACCAGGTCAGAAAACCAGCATCCTAGCCACTTACTATCACCTCAGTCCTTTCATTTTCTGCTTGGTCACCTGTACCAAGAGGGATTGGATCAGCTAATGACTGACAAAGGCCCTTTGAGTTCTGCATCATGCCAACAATTTGAGCCCTTCAGTGTACTGGGGCTGTGCCTATCTGCCTTACCAAGATTAGATTCATACTGTATTTCTCACTTAGGACTCTCCTCTACTCCTCTGCCTCACCTTGTCCTTGGTCATTAGAAAGGGTAAGATGGGATAGAGGGGTCAGGTTCCAGCGAGAATTGTCTGGGCAGCAGCTATGGTGACAGTTGGTGGATTTCATTTCTCCTTGCTAGTTTTAGTAGATGCCACATCTTACTGTAACCCAGAGTGGCATCTGCTTTAACTTTGAACAGATTGTAGGATGTGAACAAATCAAATAACCCTTCAGGGTTGTCTTGCTTGACCTCTGACAGTTTAGCTGAGGAGCTGAAGTCAAATGGGATCAGTCAGGGGTCATATTAGGACAGAATCAAATTTCCCAGAAGTTGTGCCCCATGCCCTGAGAGCTGGCATGTGTGGATACAACCTTGGTAGGCCACATCCCGTTCCTAGCTCTTCCTCTCTGCATGGTGTGGTCATTTGCTCTTGCTCTTCCAAGGGAGGTTGTTAAGGGAAGGGCAGGTGCCCATGATGGTGGGAACTCAGTTTTGCATAACGGGCATGGACTAAATTTTCCTGTGGGCCAATCTGAGGCTTCCATTCTAGAGCTGGGTCTACACAGGCACTACTAAATGAGTCCCAGAATAATCAACTGTATAGTTCAGTCCAAACTTAGAATCTCATCTGTCCAATGTAAAGATAACTGAAGCCAAGCTAAGTGTTGACCTTGAATTGTTTGGGGAGCTCGTTCTATTTGCTAAACAATGATCAACCTGAGGGTAAACCCCCAAAGAACTATAAAAAAATTCCTAACTGTTCTAAAATTAAAAACAATTAAAATTTTAATAGTCACTGTAAGTGACCACTAAGTTGTCAAGGGAAAAATACTCTGGATGTTATTTGACAAATTTGGATTTTATTACCATGAAACTTATGACCGACTCTCAAGACTTTCAATAAATGGCCTGGGAAGAAGCTGAATTTCCTCACTGTGGGAGAGGTCAGGGTGACAAGGTAAATAGGACTGTGGCTCAAACCCTGAGCTCCACTGCAGGCCAATAGAAAGGAGGGTAGAAAGTCTAATTACTTATGTACAGGAAAATTCTGCTGTCAGCCTGATGCTCTCACCTTATGTATAATACTCTCAGGTGAAATCTCACTTGCTAATTGGCCACCCTGAGGGTTCACACCCTATTTCTTGGCAGAACTGTAATAGCTTAAAGTGTAATGAGGTCTTGGATTACTAGGGCCACCTTGTCTTATAAAATACTCTGCAAAACACTTAGCAGAACACACCATCATAAACACCTCCAAACAGAACGGCATATGGTTTTGGCAGCCAGTATGTTTGGAGATACATCTGTCTCTATTTTTCAGTGACATTTATTACTTAAAAGTTGTATAAACTGCCAAGGATAAGCTAGCTTGAGATACGTGTATCCTCTGTAAGCAGTCTCTGTTAAGAAGACAGAAAGAAGAAACCAAATTAGGATGAATAGTAGCTCCATTCTGTTTCCAGCAAAGTAGACCAAAGTCTGGAAAAATCAGAGGGCCTTCAAACCACAACCCAGAGGAGAGCAAACCCAAATACTTGCTCTCTCCAAACCACACTAGAGGATGGAACTTTCCCTTGGGACTCCTTTTCCCAGACATTCATTTTATTTCCGGTGAGAACCAAATCAATAGAGACCCCAATTAAGAACTATACTGAACTCTGGCAATGTTTAAAATTAAAGAAAACAAATACTTAGGATGTGGCTGACACATATATTCTCTTACTTAGTTAAGGAAAATGACAACATAGACATATTGAATATCAGCTGATGATATGTACATGTTCGCTTTTACTGATGAGCTTCTGTAAGCCACCGTTGCTAGCCTAAGCAAGCCTAACCCTTTGTGTGGCACTCCGGGCCCTCCATGCTCTGGCCTCCCTGCAGGTTTAGGCCTCACTGTTTCTTCCATACACATGGGCCACCTCCCTCCAAACCCCTCTGTCCCCTGATTCCTTTCAGCTTTTGTGCCTTTGTAAATACTCGCAAGGCTGCCTTTCTGCCTAGAACACTCCCACGCCCTGCTGGCTGCTTGTCCAAATCAGAGGCTTCACCAACATGTCTACTGAAGGGCTGCTCTTCTACTGGGTCCTCTGCGAGTCTCCAGCTAGATGTTCCAGCCCGTGCCCTGAATGGTGTGGACACCATCCTAGGTCCTCTCCCAGATTCCAGGCATAGCGATAGTAATAACAAAAGAAGAAAACAACTGACTTCTTTGAAACCCACAAGTACTTTACCTGTATTAGCTCCCTTAATCTTTTCAGCAGCCTCTTGGCAGAGAGGTACTATCCTGCTTTTTTTTTTTCCAGTTCTGGAGACTGGGGCTCAGAGGTCTAAATCCTTGCCCAAGGTCACAGAGCTAGGAAATGTGAAAGCTGGGACTCAGAGGCAGTTGGTCAGATTCCCACACCAACCAGATAAATTCCTAGTCCAGGCTGCTTTTCTCTTGAGCAGACATTGTGTCCGGTTCATCTTTGCCTCTGCTGCAATATTGAATTCAGCCCCTAGTAATTGCTGGATAAACAATGAATGATTTATTGTATCTATAAGAGATGATGAGTGTTAACTAAACTCATTTCACAATATTTTTGTCCAACCCTTATGATGGACTCTTTGAACTTACATAGTGAGATACGTTGATTACGTCTCAATTTAACTGGAAAACAAAGATAAAGCCCCTCAAAGAATGGATGCATGAATACAAGTGGGATAAACTAGCTCTTCTTTGGTCCTTGGCTCCCATGACCTGTGAAGCAAGCCCTCTGCTCTCCCGTGCATTCAAGGAGCCCACACGGAAGCACATTCATTGAATCCTGGCCCTGGAACAGGTTTTCCTTTATAATGTTTGTCCAGTGATAACATGAACCCCATGGCAAGTCTAGGAACGTGCTACAACTCTGCTTCTTACTCTGCATTAAAAAAAAAAAATTAATACAAAACTCTGGGATAAGCAAAGGTCTAAATCCTTGCCCAAGGTCACAGAGCTAGGAAATGTGAAAGCTGGGACTCAGAGGCAGTTGGTCAGATTCCCACACCAACCAGATAAATTCCTAGTCCAGGCTGCTTTTCTCTTGAGCAGACATTGTGTCCGGTTCATCTTTGCCTCTGCTGCAATATTGAATTCAGCCCCTAGTAATTGCTGGATAAACAATGAATGATTTATTGTATCTATAAGAGATGATGAGTGTTAACTAAACTCATTTCACAATATTTTTGTCCAACCCTTATGATGGACTCTTTGAACTTACATAGTGAGATACGTTGATTACGTCTCAATTTAACTGGAAAACAAAGATAAAGCCCCTCAAAGAATGGATGCATGAATACAAGTGGGATAAACTAGCTCTTCTTTGGTCCTTGGCTCCCATGACCTGTGAAGCAAGCCCTCTGCTCTCCCGTGCATTCAAGGAGCCCACACGGAAGCACATTCATTGAATCCTGGCCCTGGAACAGGTTTTCCTTTATAATGTTTGTCCAGTGATAACATGAACCCCATGGCAAGTCTAGGAACGTGCTACAACTCTGCTTCTTACTCTGCATTAAAAAAAAAAAATTAATACAAAACTCTGGGATAAGCAGTATTGCTTTCAGGATTAGCCTTAGCCTTTTTTTTTCTTCAACATATTCCCCAAAAAAGGTCATTTGTTTCTTTTTCTTTTCATTTTTAAATGGAGAAATGTTAAGAATTTAGGAATGCAGACACAGATGAAATTACAATGTCTTTCTAAATGCCAACAAAAATGCTCCAAGTCTGATGAGATTCCCTGTGGCATGAGTTTGTTTAAAAAATCCTGTCAATTCATTTTCTTGTTTTTGTTGGCGGACAGAGGTATTTTAAATAACCGACTGGAGCTCCTTGCATCTCATCTTCTAGGTATTGCTGGGCAGGTGTCCATAGATGCCAACGGAGACCGGTATGGGGATTTCTCCGTGATCGCCATGACTGACACAGAAGCGGGCACCCAGGAGGTAAACAGATGGGACCTCCACTCTAGCCTCCTCTGCTTGTTGAGGTTCCAAGGAATGTATTTGTCCTGGTATCCAAACAGCTGCCCCCAAAGCAGCCTCCAAATAAAAATGAGCTGAACACTGGGAGTTTCTAAGTGAGGGGATTTCCTTCTGGCTGAGAGTATCAGGGAAGGCTTTAGGAAGTGGTTCCTTGTTTATCCTAAGTGAGGATATCCTACCTTTCAAGTGGCCGAGAATCACACCTCAGCCCTAAGATGTAGGACAGCATCATCGGATGAGAGACTTAAAGTGAATTTGTGTATTTATTTCCTCCCTTAAAATTTGAAAAAAAATTTTTTTTTTTTTGTCAGGGAGTGGTTCCAAACTGGACCATGCATTAGTATGTCAAAGGATGATGGAGTTTCAGGATAGCATCACTAGAAAGAAAAGGGTGCCCTGGGCATAGAGATGAGTCTCTGACACTTACTGGGGTGTGAGCTCTCTGCCTCAGCTTCCTCGGCTGTTAACAAGGAGATCATCCTATCTCCCTTGCTGACCTCACGTGGTGGTCACGAGCAGCAGATGAAATGGAACCGGGAGAAGTATTAGATAGCTTTGCATGATCAATATATAAATAAAGAGGATGTGAATCCCCCGTGTTTGAGGTCGGATGGTGCAGGTCCTCCTTTAATTCTCCGTGGCTCTCACCCAGGGTTGGTGACTGCTGTTACACTTCTGTGACCTGCCATGAAGGACTCGCTGCTCGTCTCTTTGTCCACAGGACCTGGCCTCTGTGGGTGGGGTCAGGCCACCAGGATCTGTACTGGCTACCTTTGCTGTAAGATTTTTTTACCCTCGATGATCTGAGTCTCATGTATATTCCAGTCTCTCCTATATAGAAGGTGGCTAGTAATAGTCTATAATAGAGAGGGTCATGGTGAGGACTCAAGTGTGAACGTGTGTAAAGTGCTTGGTATATGCTCAGTACCTGCCAGTGACTTTTGGAGTTTGGTGATTACCTGAAATTCTTTTCATTCCAACATGAGAGCCTGTGGGGCTTCTTTCAGGAGAGAGAAGGCAGGGGGTGTCACCGTCCCCCAGGAGCAGGGTGCCGCTGTCGAGACAGTAGGGAGGTGGATCCTGAGAACCTGGCTGCGAAGGTAGTGCTGGATCAGGGATCAGTAGCTGATGAAAGAGTTGTTTAAACCAGAAGCTGAGGGTAACCCTTGAACTGAGCCATAAAAGGATACGGAGTTTTCAGAGACCACAGGAACTAACTGAAAAGAGTTCAGCTTGGAGGTGGGGTGCAAACAGGATGTGTTCAACAGAGGAGGAGGTAACCTTCAAAGTCAAGATGGAGAAGAGCCTTCGAACCAGAGGAAGGTGAAGTGGAAGGTTCCTAAAGAGGCTCTCTGATGCTTGAATTCTGTGTCAAGCTTCACTGACCGGGGAATAAGATGGGTCGTGAACTCTCTCTTCCTGGAACAAACTGGGGCCTGACAGATGGCTGACCTGAAGGTGGGAGGGGCATCACTCTCTCCCAGGAGCAAGGGGAAAGCCATACCTCCCGAGGTGATTGCTTTCTGTATAGCCACCTTCCCCGCCATGGGGAGCCCGTGCTTCCTAAATATGCTCACTTACAAGCACTGTTGGCACCTTGATTTACAAAGATTTCAGAAACACACTATTGTAGTCAGCCTGGAGGTTCTGGGGGCCTACTACGGGCCTCCTTTGCAGAGAACTTTGACTTTTCAGTTTGTATATTTTTTGTTTTCTTTTGTATAGGTTATTGGTGATTATTTTGGAAAAGAAGGTCGTTTTGAAATGCGGCCAAATGTCAAATATCCTTGGGGACCTTTAAAACTGAGAATAGATGAAACCAGATTGGTGGAGCACACGAACAGCTCTCCATGCAAAGCATGTAAGTTTAGAGACTTAATTCGCTCTGTGTTTCATCATCTGCAGTATCCATATAACACAGGGGTCATTCAGGAGCTCCTGTTCTGAAAGAACAGATTTCTGTCTCTGATGTGGTAAAATCCACGACAACAGTTCACAGACTGGTATCCACCTTCATCAGAGGCTTCTAGGTCCTTCTTCCCTTCTATCTTTTTCCAAGATGGTAGAAGGCATCTTCCTATTTTTACATCTCTTACCATAATCTGTTGTTATTTGAGGTTTTATACTTTCAGGGAAAATTAAAATATCAAATACTAAATGTCACTCATTATTCATCTATTGTTTCAAAGTTTATATTTATTCTCTTACCCATCCAGAACCAAGCAATGTTCCTTAGACACCTAAAAATTTACAAATTAGCAAGTAAATGTAAAATATGTTATTTATGAGTAGCCTTGTCATAAATGTAGAAGGAAGTGGAGGTTCTTATAAGAAGCTTACAAACAGGAAAGTGGTTGGAAATCATTGCTGTAGAAAGACACTTTGATAAGCAAAGTGGGAGAATTAAGTGAGTATCGACCTTTCAGGGAAGTGGTTCACTTTAATATCTGGTGGCTTGGACAGTAAAGAATCTGCCTGCGATGAGGGAGACTGGGTTTGATCCCTGGGTCAGGAAGATCCCTTGGAGGAGGCGTGGTCATCCACTCCAGTATTCTTGCCTGTTGACTCTCCATGGACAGAAGAGCCTGGCAGACTAAGTCCTGGGCTCATGAAGAGTTGGACACGACTGAGAGACTTTCACCCACTCACTCACTCACTCACTCACTCATGAGCTCCTTATGTTTCGGGGACAGTCTTCACACTGCGATGTATCTGTGTATATGCAATAAGTGGATGGGCATAAATGTGTTAAGAACACAGTCTCTGGAGTTGTTGGGCCTGGATTTGAAATCCCATCGTGGTCACTTTCTGTGACCTCAGGATCATTTCTTCATTTCTTTAAGCCTCAGTTTTAGCATAAGTAAAATGAAAGAAATGTACCCAACTCTCAGGAATGCTTTGAGGATTAAATACAAGACTGTGTTAAAGACTGTGTCCTAAACTCCTTCTACGGAAGCTAGCTATTTATCATTTCTATGTAATATCTGGGACACTGCAGAACTTGATTGTTTCAAATTGTTGCATTTTCACAAAGCTATATAGGACATTTTGACATGAAACTCTGGCTTTGGTGAGAGAACATCTAAAAACAGAACATTAACCCAGTAGATATTTCACCAGATCTCCCAGCACTTGGAAGTGTCATCATCCATCTGTGAAAATGAGAAGAGCCAGCTCAGCCCCATGGCCCAGGTGGCTGTCCTCTCTGGCTGGAAACTCAAAGGAATGTGCACAGATCTGAAAACTCCCGTTTCCAGTTGTTCTCAAATCCTTCTCGAACCTGCTCTGTTCCCATTGTGCTCACTGGTTTTGTAACAGTTTGTTCATCTAGTATTTTCTTAAGTGCTTTTAAGTTTTGCACTTGGTAAAAAACACACACACACACACAAAACCATATGGAATCACCACCACCACTGCCACCACCACCACCACCACCACAACCACAATGAACAGGATTGCCTAGAAAAAGTTTCTTAGAAAGGGAAATTTGCCTCAAGTGGTAAACCGTGAAATATCTTCTAATGAATGAAAATTGTCAATGAATGAAAAGTCAGAGTGCGGCATTTCTAGCTGTTTTTCAAAATGAACTCAGATTCTCTATGTTTCTTTTTCAAGCAGGTGGCTAGAAGAATCAGCGGTGACAGGAATTGTTGTGGGGGCCTTACTAGGAGCTGGTTTGCTAATGGCCTTCTACTTCTTCAGGTTAGGACTGCTTTATACAGTTTTAAAATTTACTCTCCTTAATTGCCTTTGTCATTTGCCTTTGCATGATCCTCCTGTGACTTGTCCATATCTTGCTCTTACCCAAAAAGCAAGGCAGTGAAAAGAGCTAACCCTTCCATTGGTGTGAGTCTGGTTTGGCAGTCAGGGGGTTAGCATACCAGGCAGTGGGTCAGGGTCTCTACTGTACCCTACTGTGTGCCACAGAGCTGTTGCAGTCTTTTGCTCACAAATATTCTGACCTGAATTCCTCCCACCCAGCACATGCATAAGTGGAGACAGAATCTGGACAAAGGGGAAATCAACTTCCCCAGTCTCAGGCTTCCTCCAATTTAGGAATAGGTGGTGAGTTCACTTTCTGTAGAGAAGGAAGTGACTCTGAACAGTCTATCTCTCAGGAGGTCTGTGCTCAGTCTTTGAGAGCCCGTATGCTTCGTGACCACTGTGGTTAAGCCCCGAGTCTTATAAACTTGTAATATTTATGTGTGTTCAAGATACTGATAGTTTTACCTCTTGAGGGCTGTCCATTCCTTTATAATCTTTGGGGGTTGAGTTTGAAGCTTATTAAGTCATTGGAGCATGATTTTTTCATTTCTGCATGGCGATGTAACTCTGGGTGTGTATGACTCTTTGTGGGAACAATTGCATTCCTGTATACTTCATCTGATCTTTATCTCGGGCATATCCTGGGAACTGAGGGGTGTAATGTGGCAGAACAGACAGGACTTAACCCGCGAGGCACCCAGGGAAGAACGAGAAGGCTTGTTCTATGGTATTGGGAAAGCAGGCCAATTTTCCTCCTTGAATAAGGGCAGTACGCCTTGGGGCATCCCACTTTAATCTCTGACTAGGGCTTCATAGTCTGTCACTTCTCATTTATCAACCCAAACCCAGATGTCCCTTGAGGGCATTCTTTGTAAGAGAACCATAGTATTTTGTAGCCAAGTGAGGTTTTATTACTACATTCACTTTCCCTCTACCCAGGAAGAAATACAGAATAACCATTGAGAGGCGAAACCATCAAGAAGAAAGCAACGTTGGAAAACATCGGGAGTTACGGGAAGATTCCATCAGATCCCACTTTTCGGTGGCTTAAAAAGAAGCCTGTTCTTTTGGCTTGAGATTCTTTAAGGAGATAGATGGGATGAAAGACATCAATGGAATAGAAGGGGCACTCTTGAAAAACTCATTCTTTTAAGCAGTTAGTCATTTTGTTATAAAATTTCTTTAGAAGCTCAGGAACTATTATTAATCACCATATGCCTGCTGGTCTCTCATCTCATGACAAACAAATACAAGAATATAACATCACTGCTAAATGTTGATACTGTTTCAAGGGCATATGAATAGATTTATGTTCTGAAAGTCTGAGGTCTCCATATCTTGATGGCGTTTGGGGGCATTTTACACAAGGCTATAAAATGTGTTTTACTTAAGTGAGATGTTTTATAGCTAGAATAAAATCATTTTTACATGTAGGATATTATTGAAAAGAATTTAACCCCAAGAAGAAGAAAATGTAATGAAAAACCTCAAGGTTGAAAATGCAGCATTCCTCTCTCTAGAGCTGGTGGAGGGATCTGAGGTCAAGGACTGCTCTATCTGATGTATGCATTCAGATCCTGACTTTATGTCTTGAAAAAGAATTTCCCCCACCTCTTCAGTGTCTTGTAAGAGCTACTCTGTAAAGTTGTAACTATGAATGAGATAAGAGGATTTATGCAGAAAAAGCAAATCTAAACTATTTCGTTTTTTAAAATATAAAAAACCCTATTTCACACTAACATTTTATTTTTTAAGTATTTTAATCTTATATTTTGCTATTAAAAATGTGTCTATTTTTTCATTTTGAAGATTAAATTTCACTTATATTAAAAAAAAAAACATGGGTAATGTGTACAGCAAACCAATAATGATGAAAGATGCCTCTCTTTTTTCTTCTCCCTGTTTCCCTCTTCCCTGTGGCCATAGCCCAATACGAATTGCTTCTTTAACTACAGAAATCTAGAAATGTATTCAGATTGTAGACTCTACAAGAATACATCAATTTACTTGTTTTAAATTCAAGCTATTTTAGAGATAGTCTCCTTCCAGTTCTGGCCAAATGATGAGTATCAGGATCAAGGATGAAATTTATTAGAATTAAGTCAGGTTTTATAAAGGGAGGCAACCTTTTTTTCTCAAGAAGAACTTTATAGAGAGTTAAAACTTGGCAGTATGCATAGAAATGATAATTTAATAAATGACATTTTACCAAAATTGACAATTATGATTTTGGTTAAAAGAGGGAATCTAAACAGCTACTATGTTCCCTTTTAGTAAACACCACAGAACTTCGCAGACATCCACTAATAACTTGTGTAACAGGGGTTGGGTATGGATATCAGGAATTGGTCAAGGTTGAATGATTATTTGCCAAATCTCAACTTTGCACCTAGTACTCTGTGTATAGGTTTAAGCTTAAGTTGCCACTTTCATGTATAATTTGTGGAGAAAACAGACAGTGAGGGAAGAATGGGAAGTTGCCAGATCAGTGTACTATCTTATAATGATGTTATGAAGGTCTATCCTCAATAATGTTTTCAGCATGTGGAAAATAATGTTAAAGATTATCTTAATGTCTGTAAAGGAGCATCAATAGGAGAAAAATAGGACAGCTTAAGAAAATGGGGGGATACAGAAATTGGAGCCATTCCCAGGTAGTGATGGAAGTTGTGGTTTACACTGGTAATGGAGGTGGAGGCGGGGCATGTGAGAGCTGCATGTCCTGGAAGTTGGCCTGAGCTTACTTCCCTGGGGGCGTCCGTCTCTTCTATTTCAGCTAGTCACAGTGAAAGGATTATTTCCGTGTAAGGCACATTTCCCCTATATTGTTTAAAAATGGAATGCATGCAGTGGAGAACATGATAAAAGGATGAACTCTGATCAACTGAAAGAGCTCTGTGGTGGCTCTCCATGCTGAGTGCAGTGGAAATAGTGCTGAAATCAAAACAGGAGGGAAAAAGAAGGCAAGAGAGGCCAGCTCCAGAAATTCTAACATAGGAAGAGAGCTTGGGAAGTGAAATCCAGGAAAGCAAAGTACGTGCCATCTTAGGACTGCTCAACATGAGAACAGAATGGAAGGGTTGCATCTGTCTTATTTTTCTGAATTGAGAGTTTATTTCTCTCTATTTTTATTTTTCAGTGGTATTTGCATATATTTTAGAAGTACTCATTTTCTATTATCTTGTGTTTGTAAAAAAACATTTAAATTTGAGCCTATGTACTAATTACAGGGAAAAAACTCTCTACCTGGTTGCAGTCTTTGAGTGGAAACATTTCTGACCTTTCTAGAATTTTTATAGAGGTGATTAACTAATTTTTTTTAAAATTTTTTAAATTATGAAAGCATGATAACACATTTATAGGTGACTTGGAAAATACAGAACAAAGTTACATGTACTGCCACTATATATTGTAATTATTTTTTAAGTAGATAAATTAAGATTTTTAGTTGGAGTTTCAATATCAAATTCTCAAAAATTAATAGAATGAGTATACAGAGAAGTAGGTGGATATAGTAGACCTGAAAAGCACTATGAACCAATTTTACATAATTAAGATTTATACAGTTTTCACACAACAGTAGGATACAAATTCTATTCAAGTTCCCATAGACTATATACTAGGAGACATTGGAACACAGCCAGGGACATAAGACCAGGTGCAAAAATTTGAGGGTCTAGAGATATTGAAATCATGTCGAATGTTCTCTTGTTAGAGAACAATATCATGTTAGAGATCAATTATGTTAGAGATCAATATCAAAAAATATTTGAATATAATAACTCTAGTATTTTTAAAGCAGATATCTTTAATTTCTATTTCAGGTAGAAGAATAGTAGTAAACTTAGTATTATGATTCCCACATAAAATCTTAAAAGTTTTAAAGGATAATTTAGTCTTTTAAAAATAGTAGAGCCAGTCATGAGATTTATGATATGTGGATGCCATTCTCTTCCAATCTTAAAGCAGTTCTACAGTTCTTGAGGTTGATTGCTTATTTACACATCTGTTGTCTATCCTTTCTTCCTTGAAATTGTCGTATAAATTATAAAACCCTATCAAGTTTTGAAAAGTTGGAAAGCCTTTTCTAAAGCTGTAGGTGTTTGGCTCAAGGTTACCCTGGTTTAAGACTCCTGGAGATTTACAACTCAGGATTTAATTTTCTAACTGCTAACACCTTTGACAACTAGTCACTCATACTTTGCCAGTAGCCACATATCATATGGTAAGATAAACAAGACTTTAGCTGTTGAATCATTTTATAAATTACTACCCTGAAATCCAGGGTGTTCAGATTCCAAAAGGGGATACTTTATTAGTATTTTTTTAATCAGGTCTAACATAAGTTGACACCAATACAGGTCAAAATGAGTATATACTTTTAGTGTATTGACTCTTGGTATTGGAAATAAGTCTAGGTTTTCATGGTCATTATCATCATTTTAGAGTTTCTTCTTTGCTGGACTCAGAAATTAAAGCCTCCTCTAAATGATCACTTCTATCCAGGAAGAACTTCCTGTATAGAGTGTGTATCTGCCCCCACAGGTTCCCCGAGGAAATCCATGTAAACAGTCATTTCTCAGAAGAACCATCAGCTTGTCCTTTCCTGAACCACAAACATAGTTCTGCAGGCTTTAAAATGGCTCTTGACTCTTCAGGGAAGGGAGAAACATATGGAAAGTTGATGCCTTCTTTTCTCCTCTTCCTTAAATTCAAAGACTTACTTTGGAATGTTAGTCTATCTCCCCACTCACAGGATCCTGGGATCATTCACTAATTCAAAGCTCCTGTGCCTTTTGCACCCATAACTGACCACTTCCCTTCTGGTTGCTGCTGATTTTGGGAATGTGATATTTGTCCTTGACCACGGAGTTAAGGCCATTGTATAGACCTTAAACAGACAGAGACAGGAATTCAGAGTAGGTCCAGTGGCCTTACCACCTTCTTGTGAGTGAGCATGAAGTATCGTTTTGTGAAAGTCTCTTTGGGAGACCAAATAGAATATTATGCCACTGGTATTCAGCGAGTGTCTGTAAACTGAAAGGAATACATACCTGTACTTTTTGGGACACAAAGCATTCAGATCCTGAGTGGATGCAGTCATAAGGCCAAACACCAACTAAAATCAAGTCCCTTCCATGGGTTTTGTTTAGTTATGCCCTGTGGTTCAGTGTTTCATGAGAAAGCTGAAGGTGAGCTGAATTTCCTCCCTAGTGAAAAAAAAGGAAACTAATAACATGGAATATGTTTTGGGAGCAGCGTGAAAGCACAGGAAGTAAGATGGTGCTGTTCAGAGGAACCTGTTTCCTTTTTCAGTGCATCTTTAGAACCACCTATAATTCAAAATCACCTATAGATTCACCTTTAGAATCACCTATAATTCAGCTCCTTTCCCACAAAAAAAGTCAGGATAAGCTCTTCCAAAAGAGATGGAAAAGGCTAGTGTTGCCAGCGGCTACCATATTTACCACCCCTCTCCCCTCCTCCATCCACTGTCCATCATGGCTCCAAAGATGCAGCAGCTTCATGCCACGCAGGTAGCAGCCTGTGAGTAGGACCTCCATACTTCCTCAAAAGGCAGAAAGAAGACAGTGTGCTGGCTGTAAGAATGTGGCTGACTTTAGATCAGAACCCTTACCTAACTTGACCACGTGCTGCTGGGGCAGTTCAAGCCTCTGATGTGCATATACTCCAACAAAACTGGCTTCAATTTTCAGCGTGGAGCTCTCGCAAATGTCTCTTGCAGGTGTGCCCCCATAGCAGACTCTAGGATTAAAATGACTTTCAAGAGGTGCCGGATTGGAGTTTGTTCAGATTTCTCATTAACCACTAATGTTCATTCATACCAAAGCAATTTTAAACCAGCTGATGCTATTAACGTTCATATTTTCATCTACTTCAAACACAGTAAAAGGGTTTCAATGGGAGCCAAGGCTCAGAAGTAAAAATCCATATGTTATAATAGCTCTTTGATGTACTAGGTGGTGATTCCCAGGGGACATATTTGAACAAGCAGAATGAAGAGTTAGCAAAAAGTGCTGCATTGCTTTGAGTCACATGTTTAAAGACCTAAATTTCTATGTGCAAGGAATAAAGGGCCCATTCACCAGTGTAAGTCACAACATAGGCTACCGAAGGGGTTTTTATTTGCTGGGAGAATAAAGCTGTCATAGCACATAATACCAAGGCAGAGAAGATTGAGAAACAGCAAATTTGGATTTTGAGACACGATGTCCTATTTCTTATTCAATGTCAAGATCTTAAAGTGTGTAATGTGGTGTGTCTTACAAAACAGCAATGAGGTGCCCTTACCGCCCTGGAGATGCTGTGAGTTTGCAGATCTTTCTGCTGGATCCTGGGAATCTGAGCATTGTTCCCTGTGCATGGTGAATAATTGAATCCAAGAGGACACAGAACAGACATTGTGGGCAATTACTCCTGCAGCCCTTGTCTCCCAGGCCATATTATTCATCAGTAATTTACATATTGGACTACCGAACATTATACACTTACCATGAGTCTGGTAGAAAAATGAAAGTAAAAAGCTGACAGCTACATACAATTTATTATTCTAATGTAAGTAGAACTATCTGCATATAATGTGATTTAATTTATTGTTATTTTATGTAGAAAATGAAAATTAATGACTGTGGATATAACCCCTGTTTTGTATAATATATTTTCTTTCTGGTGCAAATTGGTCATTGAAGATATCTTCATTTGGTGTTTGGATATAAATGTGTATGTGTTCTTATAAATGTTTCTGTTAAGCAAGAATGCCACTGCTCACAGGATAACAATGTGTTCTCATTAAAAAATACATCCCACTGAAACCTTTTCCTGTTTATAATTCAACCAGTATACACTGCAAATATTCATATTCTCTGAGGACTTCCTGTTCTCCTAGGACCAGTTTAGAGAAAGTGGAAGTGATAGTTGCTCAGTTCTGTCCGACTCTTTGCGACCCTGTGGATTGTAGCCTGCTAGGCTCCTCTGTCCATGGGATTCTCCAGGCAAGAATACTGGAGTGGGTTGCCATGCCGTCCTCGAGGGCATCTTCCTGACCC
The DNA here is from genome assembly GCA_006408675.1 of Madoqua kirkii. Taxonomy (NCBI): domain Eukaryota; kingdom Metazoa; phylum Chordata; class Mammalia; order Artiodactyla; family Bovidae; genus Madoqua; species Madoqua kirkii. Next base: position 12,698 of record SJYC01145967.1, on the reverse strand, counting down.
AGGGATCAAACCCTGGTCCCCTACATTGCATGTGGATTGTTTACTGTCTGATTTACCAGGGAAGCCACAGTTTAAGTACAAGAATATTCAGCAGATGTGATGAATTGGGCTGTCTAAAGGATATCCATGAAGGAACTCAAGAATTTCTTCCCAGAAAAGGGACATTTGCAGAAATAAGAGGACATGTTATTAGAATGAGGAGTAAACCCTGAATTGTCAGGTAAGGGAAGAAATCTTTGTGAATGATATTGTAAGTCTCTGCAGCTTGAGAAGACCACATAGCTACATGTTGGCCCCATTGACTCATACTATTATGTCCCTTGCCCACTTTGATGAGATCCTAAGTCAGTTCTGTCCCTCTAATGTGCTTCTCAGGCTCTACTGTATTGGACAAGTCAACAGCCTCAAGCATCTGGAGGCACCTCTGGTTTATAAAAACTTGCTTCACTCTCTGGGAAGTTAGCCGTGATTTACTTAGTTAAGCCCGAGAAATACACAGTGATTCTAGGGCTGGATCAATGTGCCCAGGTCCTGCTTCTGCTGCCGCCACTGCCAGTGAGGTCCCCTGGCAGTGCCATCAATGTCACTCACACTGGGTACCAGAGTTTGAGAAGATTCCGCAGCAGGTGGGGGTGTGGGAATGGGGGGCCAGGATGTGGGTGGGTGTTGCAGGAATGAAGGGTGAGGCCAGGAAGCCTCCAGGAAACAAAGGGTGTCTCAGTCCATTCGGGCTGCTGTAACAAAATACTATGAACTGGGGCTTATAGGACAGAAACGTATTTCTCATTGTTCTGGCAGGTTTGGTTCCTGGAAAGGGCTGTCCTCTTGATTTATAGATGGCTTCCTTCTTCTTGTGTCCTTACATGGCCTCCCGTGTGTGTGTGTGTGTGTGTGTGTGTGTGTGTGTGTAAGAGAGAGAGAGAAGTGGGGGGGGAGGAAGAGAATGGGGAGGAGGGAGGCTCTTTGGTGTTTCTTCCCATGAGGACACTCTTCCTATGGTAGGGCCTCATCTTTATGACCTCATTTAATGTTAATTACTTCTTTGGTGGCTCTGTCTCCAAACACAGCCACACTGGAGGTTGGGACTTCAACATATGAATTTTGAGGAGCACACACACATTCAGTCCATAACACAGTGTATTCCCACTACTTTCCTACATCACTTTGGGGACCATGGCTTTCCTGAATCTTTCCATTCTCCATCCTGCTCATTTTGAATTTCTTCATGAACACTCAACACTCCACGATAGACCAAAGATGCCTCATGACTGTGGCTAATGCCGTGGGTTGGGGGTATGTCTCTGGAAGAAGCCTTGAGAGTTCTGCATACCATTGATTTAGGGCCTCATCTTAACCCTAAATCTTGGGCGTCTGAGGTTGATTTAAATAGCAGCTGCTATAGGGAGAGGTACCAATGGTTGTGCGTCTTTAAAAGAATAGCAGCTTAATAAACCATCTCATCACCAGACGAGAACCAAGGAAAAGAATTCCTTTTGCAGGCTTTATGCACCCCTGACTGTTTAAGCTCCTGAAGCCATGTCGTTTGCACTTCATAGATGAGGACACATGCAGCCGGCCTCCTGGGGTTTATATCCGGGTTCTGACTCTTGTGGCTTATGTCACTTGCGTAACAATGGTGCTGAGCTCATCAGGCTGCTATGAGGACTTCCAACCTAAGCATGTGGTGAAGCTGTCAACAGAATAATCCCTACACTTCCCGCTTCTTTGGATAAGAAGGCAAAACCCTCAGCTGGCCATTTTTGAGGCTTTTCCAGACAATTTGTCTTGACCATATCTAGTCCTGCCCTCTTAGAGGATGAATTCAGAGACTATAAAGAGAAAGAGGACCCTTTTCTGTATACTATCCCCCCCGACAGAGGGTCCAGGCAAGGCCTAGAGGGGACAGTTCCAGCCTCACAGCCTGCAAAGCTCTCACAGGGCTGGAGAAGTCACATTCAAGCCTGTTTTCTCCTCAGGTGGACCACTGTGTCACATCTGCCACACATGTCTTGCTTCCCACCCCCGACTGAGAGGGCCCTGAGGACCCCTCCCTGGACTCAGCCCCTGGACCATAACACTAGCTTCTGGGATCAGTCAGAGCAGCCCCCGCTCCCCATCCCACCAAGAAAAAGGACCCTCAGGTGCCCTGAAGGACATCTTTCCCTCTAGGGGTTGCCCTCTGCCCTGGTCTCCCCGCGAAGGCTGGGATCTTGTCCCAGATGCAACAGCGGCACCTCATAAGTGTGTCAGTGGATGAGGGGATTTGCCAGTGTGGACAAAAGGGGTTTTTTATTCCACCACCACTTCAGTTAGCCAAAGAGAGACCAGGTGTCATGAAGGCTGGTGGAAAGTGACCACAACAAAGCCCAGAATTCCTGGTGCCTGTGGGGTGTCTGCCCCCAGGCCTAGGGCCCCAGAGACCAGATGAAGACAGGGAGGTCTCCCCGAAGGCTGCCAAGTGCGGGGAGTCAGCCAGGCCGGTCTGGGAGGCTGCATTCCAGGCTCCGTCACCTCCTCCACATCCCTTCTCTCAGGAGCCAGTGCAGGGCACCCTCTGGCAGGGGTGGGGTGGAGGAGGGGTGGATAGGCTCCATTAAAACTTGAGAAGCACCAGCTGTGTATGAGAGCTATACTCCCCTGGGGGGCCAGCTTTGGTGCCATCAAAGGTATTTGATGCTTTCAGACAAAAATCTGGCCAGAGACTATCTAAATAAAACTTGCCACCTGGTGTTTTAGTGTGTAACCTAGATAGCGGTTCTTGGCATTTTATTCAGAAGGGAAATGAAGCATGAGCAAGCCTGCATGCCCGTCCCCATCCAATTCCAGTGGCTGTTGATGGAGAGCACCCTACAAGCCAAGCCGAGCCTGCACCGAGCACCTGAACTGGGATCATTTATTTCACCAGACATGGTTATCCATATGTCACCCCCACGAAGCGGGACTGTGGTCATCCCCTCACTTTGTGTATATGTGTGTGTGTTAGTTGCTCAGTCATGTCTGACTTTGTAACACTATGGACTGTAGCCTGTCAATTTCCTCTGTCCATGAGATTTTCCAGGCAAGAATACTGGAGTGAGTAGTCATTCCCTTCTCCAAGGGATCGTTCTGACCCAGGGATCCAACCTGGGTCTCCTGCATTGCAAGCAGATTCTTTACTGTCTGAGCCACCAGAGAAAGCCCCTTGTTACTTTAGAGGTGGGTAAACTGAGGCACAGAGAGGCTAAGTAACTTGCCGAAGGTCTCCTACACAGAAGCTACTACACAGCAGGGCTGGGGTTTGAAGGCGGACTGGTGACCCTATCGAGGACCAGGCCAGACTGCTGAATCTTGTGGCTGGTGATCACATTAAGTCTCCATCAGCAAGACCTCTTCATTACCTTCCATGTTCAATCAAATTCCCTATCTCTTCTTTGTTTCTCCTGCCTTGAAACAAGGCCTTATAACCTTACTCCACATGAGCAGGGAGAAGCCTCCTAACTCTTCTGATTTCTAAGCTCTCTTCTTTTAACTCATTTTTCTCACCTTTGCCCTGTCAGTCTCCCTAAAATACTGCTGTGATAACACTCCTATCCTCTTTGATAACCTATAATAACTCCCTCCCATCCTCAGAGCTCGATTGCATATTCTGTGCCTGGTGGCCCAGCCCTCCCCCTTCAGTCTCTCTCTATTGCCTTATTATTCCCTACCTCTTGTTCAGTCGAATGGTGCTGAAATTGACTTGCTCAAATTGATTTACTTGTCATCTGCTAAACATTCCTTCGCTTTTCTGCCCGCAGTGTTTTATTCCCACTGTTCCTCCCACCTGGAAAACGCTTTGCTTTCTAACTGGGTCCATGCATCCTTCACCTACAGTTTACATCCCAGGTGCTCAGTAAGTTCCCTCATCCACCCTCGCTAGGCTGAGCTTCACCCTATTCTGCGACATTTATTGTCTCAGGGGTTATGAATGGTCTACAGATGTGTTTGGCCAGTCAATGTTTAGACAGGGAAAAAAAAAAATTTGAGTGTTTTGAGATGGGACAAATGCTCTCCAGTTTGCCGGATCCCTGCACTCTTGATTTTCTTATACCCAGTTTTCTTGGGGCCTGCAAACTGCCTAATCGGGCTAACCGGATATCCCTTCTACTGCCATCTTGCTTATCTTTTCAGCATCATAACTTCCAAGTTGCTGGTCTTCAAAGAATTCTCTGACACTTGGATTTGTTTCTCTTCCTTTACCATCTTTGTCAAGTACTAGGTGACTCTGAAATAAAAGATTTCCTGTCCCAGGGGAATTATTACCCCAAAAAATTCCATGTGGTTTTGCAAAGTTAATATTCAGTACATAATGTTTCTGCTTTGTGAAATTTTTTAAAACTGGGGTATTCTTAAATGATCTCCCACAAGGAGGACTCTAGAGCTTAAATTCTTGCTTTTCTATTACTAACTGTGGGGCCCAGCAAACCTCACTAGCTGTGAAGCCTTCCCAAGCCTCAGTTTCCTCCTTTGTACAATCAGAAGAACAATAACCACTTCATTGGGTTCATGTGGCACCTGATATGACCAGAAGCTCAATAAATCAAAGCTGCTACTGTCTTCATGAGGCAGCCTTATTGAACATCTCAAGTTCTTGGGTTCCTGGGGTGAAGCCTGGCGTAAACTGAGACCATGGGGACCATGGGATCTTTTGGCATGGACTTTGCCTGGTGGTTCAGATGGTAAAGAATCTACCTGCAATATAAAAGACTCAGGTTCAATCCCTGGGTCAGGAAGATCCCCTGGAGAAGGGAATGGCAACCCACTCCAGTATTCTTGTCTGGAGAATTTCATGGACAGAGGAGCTTGGTGGGCTACAGTCCATAGGGTCACAAAACATCAGACAGGACTGAGTGACTGCACACATGTGTGTGTGTGCATGTGCACGTGTGTGTGTGCGTGCGCACACACACACACACACACACACACACAGTGTGAGACTAAATCTTATCTTCTGGGCCAGCCTCCCCTCATCTCCTTTGTGCATCCCAGGAGCTTAAAGATGTCCATTGAGTAAATCTTCACTGGCTGATTCTTTTAAGGACTACACAAAACCTGTGTCCCAACGCAGGTTCCTGATAGTTCATCTTTGCCTTCCTTTGAGCGATCCCTCACATTCTAACTAGTTGGGATTAAGAAGTTATCTTCAAACCAAAACTGTTGGCAGAACAAACCTCTCAGACTGGAACTCTTTTCTTCAAAGGTTTCATTGCTGTTTCTCCAAACCAGTCTCCAATGCTGAACTTAGAGAAGCTAAGTTTAAAAAGGATTAGAGGTTTCAGTTTGATGGTTTGGAAGGATGCACTAAGTGGAGTGGAGTGGACATATTGTTGCAGGATTGTCACTATCCTGATTGTTCTTATGATAAGCTGATCAGTAGTGATCTGTCTTACTATAGAAGCTGCTTGTAAAGTAACTAAACAGTAAACTCAGGTCTAGAAAACAGTCTCAAAAGTCTATTTTACTTTTTTACACTAGCAAATGAAAGATACCCCATGCCCTAAAGAGAACCTTGAATGTTAGGATGAATTTCCCAGCTTAATAACAGGCCTGGTGAGTGTTCTGCCCTGAGGGTCTGCTGGGAGATCAAATATTTTGATTCTTTTAATGGAAATCCTTAAAATATGAATATGTTTTTGTGATTTTGGCTAAGATTACCAATTGTCTCTCAGTATTTTGGTGAGGTTGTGTATGCATTGCAAATTGGAGGACTGTTCAATTCAGTTCAGTTCAGTTGCTCAGTCGTGTCCAACTCTTTGTGACCCCATGAATCACAGACGCCAGGCCTCCTTGTTTATCACCAGCTCTCGGAGTTCACTCAGACTCATGTCTATCGAGTCCGTGATGCCATCCAGCCATCTCATCCTCGGTCGTCTCCTTCTTCTCCTGCCCCCAATCCCTCCCAGCATCACAGTCTTTTCCAATGAGTCAACTCTTTGCATGAGGTGGCCAAAGTACTGCAGTTTCAGCTTTAGCATCATTCCTTCCAAAGAAATCCCAGGGTTGATCTCCTTCAGAATGGACTGGTTGGATCTCCTTGCAGTCCAAGGGACTCTCAAGAGTCTTCTCCAACACCACAGTTCAAAAGAATCAATTTTTCGGCACTCAGCCTTCTTCACAGTCCAACTCTTACATCCATACATGACCACAGGAAAAACCCTAGCCTTGACTAGATGGACCTTACTCGGCAAAGTAATGTTTCCGCTTTTGAATATATTGTTTAGGTTGGTCATAACTTTTCTTCCAAGGTGTAAGCATCTTCTAATTTCATGGCTGCAGTCACCATCTGCAGTGATTTTGGAGCCCCAAAAAATAAAGTCTAACACTTGCCACTGCTTCATCATCTATTTCCCATGAAGTGATGGGACCGGATGCCATGATCTTCATTTTCTGAATGTTGAGCTTTAAGTCAACTTTTTCGCTCTTCTCTTTCACTTTCATCAAGAGGCTTTTTAGTTCCTCTTCACTTTCTGCCATAAGGGTGGTGTCCTCTGCATATATTAGGTTATTGATATTTCTCCCAGCAATCTTGATTCAGCTTGTGTTTCTTCCAGTCCAGCTTGTGTTTCTTCCAGTCCAGCCTTTCTCATGATGTACTCTGCATAGAAGTTAAATAAGCAGGGTGACAATATACAGCCTTGACGTACTCCTTTTCCTATTTGGAACCAGTCTGTTGTTCCATATCCAGTTCTAACTGTTGCTTCCTGACCTGCATACAGATTTCTCAAGAGGCAGGTTAGGTGGTCTGGTATTCCATCTCTTTCAGAATTTTCCACAGTTTATTGTGATTGCTGAAGCTGACGTCCAATACTTTGGCAACCTGATGCGAAGAGCTGAATCATTGGAAAAGATCCTGATGCTGGGAAAGATTGAGGGCAAAAGAAGAAGGGAGTGACAGAGAATGAGATGGCTGTATAGCGTCAGCTACTCAATGAACATGAGTTTGAATAAACTGTGGGAGATAGTGGAGGACAGAGGAGCCTGGTGTGCTGCAGTCCATGGGGTTGTAAAGAACAGGAGAGTCAGACATGACTTAGTGACTGAACGACAAAAGAGATGGGGTTTTTGAGAGGGATTCAGGATTAAATGAGAGCATGAGGGACAGCCCCTATGATGGGATCAGTGCCCTTAATACCGCTCTTTAACAAAAAACAAAACAAAACAAAACAAAAAAACCCCACTTTTTTTCATCTCCCCACTACTCCACCAATTCAGTCAATCTCAAATCTTCATCTTGTCTTTGAAATGGTCACTTCTCTGTCTGCACTAGCACCAACTTAAGTCATTAGGTATCATTGGTGGCCAGAGCGGTTGCCATCATTTTTCACCTATTAATGCAACAGCTTACTTTCTGGATTCTGGCATCCACATGGCTCCATTTGGATCCCCTCCAACTCTTTCTCCTGCTATCGCAGTAATCTTTTGAAAACATAAATTTGATCATGTAAGCCTTCTATTTAAAATCTTGGGCTTCCCTGGTGGCTCAGTGGTGAAGAATCTGCCTGCAATGCAGGAGACACAGTTTCTAATCCTGGGTTGGAAAAATCCCCTGGAGTAAGAAATGGCAACTCACTCCCATATTCTTGCTGGGAAATCCCATGCACAGAGGGGCCTGGTGGCTACAGTTTGTGGGGTTGCAAAGAATCAGATACGACCAAGTGCCTGAACAACAACAACAACAATGGGGAGGATGACACAAAAAGGTAAGACTTAGGGGGAATCTGATAATTGGATACTTTGCTGTTGAATTTTTTAGACCCCCTTCCCACCTCTTTAAATGTACACCCACTCCCACACATCACATAGCACATGTGGTAAAGTTGGGAACATGATAAAAAATATAGAAAATAAAAATGTAATTCAAAACAATTGAATTAAAGTAGGCCTTCCAAAGAAGCAGTCCATATAATTTGTGCATCACTATCTCCTGTGACATTTTCAGTACTGGTATTATATTATAGTGTTCAGTTCAGTTCAGTTCAGTCAGTCAGTCATGTCCAGCTCTTTGCAACCCCATGAACTGCAGCACGCCAGGCCTCCCTGTCCATCACCAACTCCTGGAGTCAACCCAAACCCATGTCCATTGAGTCAGTGATGCCATCCAGCCATCTCATCCTCTGTTGTTCCCTTCTCCTCCTGCCTTCAATCTTTCCCAGCATCAGGGTCTTTTCTAGTGAGTCAGCTCTTTGCATCAGGTGGCCAAAGTATTAGAGTTTCAGCCTCAGGATCAGTCCTTCCAATGAACACCCAGGACTGATTTCCTTTAGGATGGACTAGTTGGATCTCCTTGGAGTCCAAGAGACTCTCAAGAGTCTTCTCCAACACTACAGTTGAAAAGCATTCTTCTGGTCTCAGCTTTCTTTATAGTCCAACTCATGATGAAAAACCATAGCCTTGACTAGACGGACCTTTTTTGGCAAAGTAATGTCTCTGCTTTTTAATATGCTGTCTAGGTTGGTCATAACTTTCCTTCCAAGAAGTAAGTCTTTTAATTTCATGGTGTAGAAGCTATCTAAGAATACTCATAGTAGAGCAAAGTAAATTTTCAGGGCTTCCACAGAGTAATGCATGCATGCTAAGTCACTCCAGTGGTGTCCAGCTCTTTGCAACCCATGGACTGTAGCCCACCAGGGTCTTCTGTCCATGGGATTCTCCAGACAAGGATATTGGAGTGGGTTGCCATGCCCTCTTCCAAGGGATCTTCCTGACCTAGGGACTGAACCAATGTCTCCTGTGGCTCCTGCACTGGAGGTGGATTCTTTACTGCTGAGCCACTGGGGAAGCCCAGAGTAATGGACACAATTTCCTAAACAGAATGAGAAACCAGCATCAGCCTCCATCTTGGGAACCATTTGTGTGAATGACATAAACTCTGAGACTGGCTACCATCTTTTTTTAATCTCTTAGAGAGCAAACAGTGTTTTTAATATACCCTCATAAAGTCAAAAAATGAATACAAAAACATAATAAGTCAATTTCCAGGTTATTATGTGCATGGCCTAGCTCCTGCCTCAAAGGACTGACATTTTCCTCTCTCTTCCCTCACGAATGCTTAGTCCTCCATGGACATCACATCTCTGCTTCTCTAATGGTATTTCTGACTCAGTTTGGACTCTCAGTTTCATACTCAACCTCCAACCATCCAAACTTGACCTCCTTTTCTATCTTAGGAACTCAAGTACATTGTAAATGTTCCTGTTGATGAGCTCAATGTACAGTGTTAATAGGGTGTTCACATAGATGCAATGTTATGTTAAATAAAAAAGAACAGGGAATGGTCTTCAGGCCAAGCCAAGCTATGGACTCACATTCGAGTATTCAGATTGCAATGATCCCCTGAAGTTTCAAGTATGAGTGATGGTTTCTGCTGCACAGATGAAGGACTGTGAATAGGCATGAGAGAGTGAGTGCAATCTACTACCCTCTGCAGGCATGGGGCCAGTTAGATGTTCACGATTCTCCTCTTTACTATTATCACATACAACCAAGGAAATGGGGAAGTTCAGAAGCTTACACTACTAGTATAACACACAACTTAAAGAGAAATCTATCTGAGTAACCTTGGCAGACTTTCTATCGCTCTTCTTGCATATCATGTAGAAGATAGAGCATCCAGGCACGGCTCACCTCAGTGATAATCACTCTCTAATTCTTCCACTCCACTTGGGGAGGAGATCCTCCATGTGATCTCAGCTCCTCACTCTTTGCTTGAGAAGCCCACGGTAACTCGCTTCAACTGGTCGGTCCCCAAGGGCTTCATTCTTTAAATCCCATTCGAACATGTACAGGAGACATTCCTGCAGCCTACTTAGGAAACTATTTCTTGAGGAACAGTCATCACATTTCTGAAAAATTATGGTGGCAGCTGATCCAAAATCTTGGCCTTGAACTCCAGCCAATGTTTTCTTGACTCCAAAGTGTCCTGCCAAAACAAAGTAGTCGCACAGCTGACAGAACCTCTCTTGTTACCTCTTAGGAATGACCATAATTTACAGCCTGCACTGCCAACGGGGGTCTCCCAGTGAACATACAGCTACTCTGGGTGTGTTTCAGTGAGTCATCTCAGGGCTAATAACCTCATGTTTACCTTCTCAGGGAAACACGGAATTCCTTGTTTGAGGAGAGCGAACATCACCGATAAGGAACTCTGTTTTTACTGTAACTGTGTGCCCCCTTTTTCCTTCCAAGGTGCCTTACTGGTTTCCTGACCGACAGCTTGGTGCCATGTCCTGAGGTCTCCAATATTTCTCGCAGATGCTCATTCCAGACTTGAGGGGGCCATGACCAAAATTGTCACTATGGAGACTTTTTAAAGGAAACACATCAAATTTGGCTTTAAAAGCAGACAGACTCCCTCCTTCTAAAAGGAATAATTGTGTTATTTTCAGAAAGAACATTCTAGTCTTGACTATTCATTTCAAGGCAGAGTAAGCTCTGGACTCAGGACCCTTGGGCTACAGATTCTAGGCGCTAGGAGCCTGGTAGTGGGGCAGGCAGGAAGAGCGAAAGACGTAACCATCAACTTTGTGAACGTGGGTGAGACAATAAGGAGCTAACGGCTCCTGAGAGACTAAATGCCCAGAGCTAGAGGACTCGGAGGGTTTCTAGGGTTTTTTAAGTTGTGCTGAAGTAGCTTCAATGCCCTCTGCCTTCTGATAGACATACCCAGAAGACCCACTGAAGAAAGTTCACCCTGTCCTTCCTCAGGACTAGTCAATGGGAAGAAAGATCTGGGTGCTAGTTCTGACCAGAAGGCTACAAGTCACCCAAGGTCACCAGAGAGACACCAGGTCATGGCACATTTTCTCAGAAACTTTCATTCTCTGCTCCTGTATGGCGAAAACCCAAGTCCTGGTTTCTGTAAACTGGCAAATTCCTACCCTCTTTGTACCAGAGTTCATGCTTCTACTGATCCAGTGTTCATTCCATTCCTTATGCATTTTGAGCCCCTGGAGCTCTCCACTGAGTTTTTTTGTGAGCTCAGGTATGCATTTGAAGGAATGTTTGTCAGAGTTATCCAGCATTTCTAGCTGTTCTGCAGTGGAAGTCTCCAGGTCATCCTATCTCTGTACTACCAGAAGTGAAGTCTTTGAACTCTGATGTAAAGGGAAGTGAAAGAGATCAACAATGAATGTGCTTTCTTACCTTTAGTAGAAAGTGTCAGACACCACTGGAGAAGGCAACGGCACCCCACTCCAGTACTCTTGCCTGGAAAATCCCATGGATGCAGGAGCCTGGTAGGCTGCAGTCCATGGGGTCGCTAAGAGTCGGGCACGACTGAGCGACTTCCCTTTCACTTTTCACTTTCATGCATTGGAGAAGGAAATGGCAACCCACTCCAGTGTTCCTAGAGAATCCCAGGGACGGGGAGCCTGGTGAGCTGCCGTGTATGGGGTCGCACAGAGTTGGACACAACTGAAGCGACTTAGCAGCAGTCAGACACCATGAAGTCCCAAATCAAGGTCTTCGAGGTGAGGTAAATTTCTGTAATGGGTGGTCTGTATTACTCCTGAGAGGAGCTTTCTGACAGAGGCATCAGTTACATTTTGTGCAGGGCTTCTGTGTCTGCTGCCTAGACGACATCTGTTGGTCACACTTCCCATCTGGGGAAGGGAGGCTCCTACTCATGCCTACGGACCAGACTACTGGCCTTTGTTTCTTAGACTGTGAACCATTGGCTGGCCTTCTTTTCATTTTTTGGATAATCTGTGCCTGAATGTTTTGAACCATCACCTTGCTCCAAGCTAAGGAACCATGCTATTCCATCCTTAGAATGCTCCCCTAAGTCCCAACCCACTCCCGTGTTCTAGCTCCCAGGATGCAGCACTTTCTCTGAGTCTTCTCCCCAGCACAGACAGAGGCACAGCATATGAAGACTCTGCTTTGACAGTTCAGGTAGTACGAATTCTAAGGAGGACGGAGGGAGTGGGTCTGTGGCATTAAAATATGCAGATCTACCAAGAGATTCAGAATTGAGGAGACCTGAAGCTAGCAGATAGGAGGTCTTGCATAAGCCTTTTCAATCCCTTTTATATCCAAGGTTACTGTTTGTGCTCTCTCTTCATTCATTCTCTGCAGCCTCAATAGTATCCAAGCTACTGGGAAGGACAAGTCTAGGGCCCTTAAAATTCTCCATATTCTTTCCCCCTTCCATCTTCCTCTTACCTGTGAGGAAACCTCTCATCCAATCTCTCCTGAAGTTAATTGTCAGTGAAGGGAAGGAATGGTAATGTCTTTTCGTTGTGGTGGTGGTAAAAAAAACACACCACATAAAATTTACCATCTAAGCCACTTTAAGAATACAGTTCAGCAGTGTTAAACAAATTCGTGTTGTTGTGAAATAGATCTCCAGAACATTTTTTATCTTTCCAGGTAAAAATCTTTTTAATCTTAATTCTATACCCATGAAACCACAACTCCCCTTGTCCACCTCCCCATAGGCCCTGGTAACCACCGTTCTTCTTTCTATGAATTTGACTACTAGATGTCTCATATAAGTGGGATCATACAGTATTTTTACCTTTTGGGGACTGGCTAATTTCACTTAGCATAATGTCCTTAAGGTTCATCCATCTTTTAGTATGTGTCAGAATTTCTTCTTTAAGGCTGAATAATATTCCAGTATGGGAATACATCACATTTTGTTTTTACTTTCATCTGTCAGTGAACATCTGGGTTGGCTT
>SJYC01145965.1:0-16089 GCA_006408675.1 Madoqua kirkii | reverse complement strand
ATTAAAGTATAGTTAATTTACAATATTGTGTTAGTTTCAGATACACAGCAAAGTGCTTCAGATACATATATATATAATGTATGTATATAATGTATATATATATAATATATATATAATGTATGTATATATATGTATATATATAATATTTTAGATTCTTTACCATTACAGGTTATTACAAGATATTGAATATAGTTTCCTGTGCTATACAGTAGGTCCTTGTTGGAAACTTATATTTATTGATCCCTTCTATTGCTGGGCTCTTTAATAGTATTATTTCATTTGATAAGAGGAAAAGAAGTATATGTGTATTTGTTTGCTGGTTTTACCTATATGTTAATAGATAGTTGAGAATTTTGAAAATCACTAGTCCAATTACATGAAAAATTTAAGATAAAAATTAAACTAAATGATTTGAAGTCCTGGGTTTTAAAGAAATCTAGATTGGCTCTTCTGCTTTCACACATCCAACAGCCCCTCAAAATTCCCTCTTTCTTAAACCAGCAACCACTAAGTTACTCTTAAACCCACACTAAGTACTATTTAACACAGGGGACAGAAAGCCAGATAGGTCTGGTTTTTGGTATCAGTAGTGTCTTTGTTGTGGACAGATGTCAACTTTTAAATTCTTACTACACTGTACAGACTTGTGTACCTCAGGCAACTTCATAGCTCAAACCCCACTCCTTGGGGACTTATAGCAACTTGTAAATCCATGAGGAATTTTTCAGCAAAGTTCTATTTCTTAGTTTATTCATGGATTAGACTTGTAAGAGTAGATTTATTCTAAGGCCCTAATGAGCAGGGCTTTTTTTTTTTTTTTTCTTCCACACTGAAAAGAACACTTGCTTCTCTTTTTCCAACATTCAGCTTATGATGGTTTTAGAATTTATGTTCTCAGTTTTATCCCCCATTGACTTTGAAATCTTAGAAAATACTCACCATGGTTCTTCCCAGAATCCAGTACTATTCAAAGCCTTTCTTTATGTAGCATTAGAAAATGGAGACCCACACAACTATTTCACATGAGCCTGTTGCTCTGGTTTACTTCTAGGAACATTGGCTCTGCCCTTCCAACTAACCAGAAGTCATGACAGTGGTCTAATAATTGAGCACTGCCTGTTATTAGAGGTGGAGAACACGAAGTGGATTCTCACGCCAAGTTTCTCAGAGTTGGGTTAAAGGTAAGTTCTTTTTTCTTTCACTGGAAAAGATTTGATCTAGATTAAAACAACAACAACAACAAAACTCCCAAAGAATAGATGTCTTTGGAATGAGGTTCATAGAAACAAGATGGGGAGTATTAATCCTATTGCCCACTTGGCTGCATATGCCAGTGTCATGTCTGCAAATGCCAGCATCATGTCTGCAATTGGTTGGGGGCATTTCATTGATTTCTATGGAGCCATCAGTATATGGGTTTATAAACTTTCTATTCTGAGCTGAATTTCCTTTTAGTCTTCAATATTGGCTCATTTCTGTTCCATTATTCCCAAACTTCATCCTTTTCTGCTTCACTTCAGTTCAAATGCATTTCAAGGGTACCTTCTTTTTTAGGGGCCATAGGATATAAAAAACAAACTGAAACATTCCTTAGAGTTCACCCACTATGATGTCTTCATTTTAGAAATGAAGAAAATGAGGCAAAGGGAAAGGAAGGAAATTGTTGGTCACAACTTAATAGGATCTTAGCTCTCCTGAGTTCTGATTCAGCCACCAGACCAAAAAGGCAGTATAATTTGAAGCAGAGATCAGAAAAAAGGCAAATGTCTGGGTAGTTTGTTCCTTCACTCATTGAGCCAGTCAGTTGCATATCCAGTCATGTTTGTCTTTTGCGACCCCACGGACTGTTTTCTACCAAGCTGCTCAGTCCATGTGATTTTCTAGGCAAGAATACTGAAGTGGGTTGTCATTTCCTACTCCAGGGGGTCTTCCCGACTCCGGGATCAAACTCGAGTCTCTCGCATCTCCTATATTGGCAGGCAGATTCTTTACCACCTGGGAAGCCTCTGGTTCCCTCATTATATGCCTTATATTAGCTTTCTGTGCTATGACAAATCTCATCATAGTATCTTAAAACAATATCCATTTACCTTGTCACTATTTATATAAAAAAATATATAATATACTACTTGTATCTTACTATTTTTATGGGTCAAGAATATATATCAAGGTTTAGCTGGATTCTGGCTTCATGCTGTAATAATTGAAGTATTGGCCAGGTTGTGTTCTCATCTGAAGGCCTGACTAGAGAAATAGCCTCTTCTGAGCTCTCTCAAATTGTTGGTAGAAGTTGTTTCCTTGTGACTGTGAGACTGAGGCCCTACGTGCCTTCTGACTGTTGCATAGAGGCTGTCCTCAGCTCCTAGAGTCCATCTTCACCCCTTTGATATGCAGCCTTTCTATCATGGCCTCTTACCTCTTCAAAGCCAGGAAGGGAGGAAGTCTGCAGCAAGCTAGAGTCTTATATAATTTAACAATCAAGTGGAGACACTGCATAACCATTGCTGTATTCTAATGCTTAGAAGCAACTCACAAGTAGTGCCCAAATTCAATGGGAGAGGATTGTACAAGGACATGAATACCAGAAGAGGAACATTGTGGAGTTCACTTTACCGTCAGTCCACTACAACCCCAAATGATTTGCTCGGGCTGGTATAGGAATAAATTCCACATGAACAATATTTTCACTGTGGATCACTGTCAACTTACAAACATGTTTCTGTGGTGTGTCTCCAAACTCCATCCTTTATCTTATTCAATGATTTTATTCTTTTTATAAATGACCCCATGAAGATACAAAAGATAAGCTTTTCAAATTTATGGGTGAAAGAGATGAGTGTTAGCAAATAATTGACACAATTATGGCCCATTTTTATTCTGATGCTAGTGTAATGGGAATAGTAGTTTTCATTTATTTTAACATAGTTTTGGTATTTGAATTTCCTGGTATGTGACCTCCTGTTTCTCTAGAGGTACTGTTTGCTTTGCAGAAAATTAGAATTTTTGAAGCTGGGGTGCAAGGACAAAAGTGATGCTAATTTTATAAATTCCAAAATGGAAGTTTTGAGTTTACAGGTTGACGGTATTTTGAAAGGGGCTTTGGTGAGACAGAATAGATTGTCTAAGATTCTTTAGCTCCCAAGAACATTTTCATTACTCCAATAAGAAACCCTACACTATTTGCAGGCACTCCCTCTCTCCCCCAGCTCCTGGCAACCCTACTTTTGTCCCTAAAGGTTTGCCTATCTTGGACTTACATATAAAAGAAATGATAGAACATATGGTCTTTTGTTACTGGATTCTTCCACTTAGCATATTAGTTAAGGTTTACCCATGTGGTAACATGGGTCAGCAGTTCATTCATTTTCATTGCCAAATAATATTCCTTTGTAAGACAGGCCACATTTGACTTACCCATTCCTCAGTTGATGGACATTTGGGTTGTTTCTGTTTTTTGGCTATTATGGATAAAGCAGCTTGAACATCGCTGAACAGATTTTTGCATGGACATAGGTTTTATTCCTCCTGGATGTATAACTAGGAGTTTGGTTGCTCCTCTTCAAGCTTTGGTATCAGATCATTGAGTTTTATTATAAGTAACAGGGCAGAGGGGACTTAGGTATGAGGTCTCGGAAGCTTCTTCCATTAAGGAAGGAAGGAGAGCTCATCCCTTGCAAACTCAGAGGGCTGTGGGAAGGAGGAAAGAGCTAGAATAGGATACAGAGGTCAGATGTCAGGACCTTGGGGACTGTATTCAAAGCCCAAAATTCAAGGGCTGCACAAATATCCAGATAAGTATACAGAAACCTAGTCATATTGGGGTGATCAGTCAGTTTCCTTAGATGAAGCTCCAATACTTTGGCCACCTGATGAAACAGCTGACTCATTGGAAAGGGCCTAATGCTAAGGAGGATTGAAGGCAGGAGAAGGGGGCAACAGAGGATGAGATGGTTGGATGGCATCACTGACTCAATGGACATGGGTTTGAGCAAATTCTGGGAGATGGTGAAGGACAGGGAAGGCTGGCATACTGTAGTCCACGGGGTCGCAAAGAGACTTAGTGACTGAACAACAACAAGCCTGAGGTAACCTGCAGAATTCTGGAACTGGCCTCGCAATGGGCTGGGCAACCATAATTTTTAATGTGGTGTAACCCTGACAGGCTGACCGAAGGCTCAGACACACCACACTGGTCTCCTATAATCCATTTGGGTCATTTTCAGAGCCCAGACATTCTCCCATGCCCCAAAGAGGGCACATGGAGCAGCTGAGAAGGCTGAGGACAAAAGTTCACAGTGAAATATAAGACCTCACCTAAGCCCTGTGATCCTGAAAAACAAGTGAAGTATAAGAAATCTCCTATCCTTTTGTGTTCTAGGAAAGAGATTGCTGCAGAGAAACACCCTCCCTCATAGGACCTAGCAAAGACTATTGTTGTTTTTTAGTTGTGGCATGTGGGCCTAGTTCCCCGTCCAGAGATGAACTTGGACCCCTGCATTAGGAGCAGAGTCTTAGCCACTGGACCTCGGGGGAAGTCCCCCCAAAGACTCTGCTGCTACCTGGTTTACCTGCAACAAGACTAGACACACACTCTCCACAGTCTCATTTTGCCTCATAAAGGATCAGCTTAACTGCCTCTGTCTACAGATCAACTGGAACAAAATAAGTTGTTAAGCAACCTTTCGAGTTTGGATTCTCTTCTTCCTTCAGGTTTCTGAATGTTGGCCAGCCCTCAGCCTGAGCCAGCAAACAACCCCTCCTGAGAATAGGCTGGCCTCAGGGTATAATAACATTCTCTGCTCGGCTATTCCCCCACACCACCCTGTCATCCAGTTCTTTTTAGCCTTGTTTACTCCTGCCTGCAAAAGAAAAATTCTTGCTGAACTCTTGAGAGGCTTGCAGACTTATGGTCAAGAAGTCCTCCTATTGCAACAGCTCCTTCCCCTGCAATAGCCCTTCCCCCTTTTGCCACAATCCTTTCAGATAAAGTCTCTACTAAGTCTGGATTTGTTTTTATTTGACAAACAGCAAATGGCAAGTTTGTGAATAGAGGCAAATGGTTACTGATCCGGATCCGGCTGGGAATGCCAGTGTGGTAACTCCAGGCTCAGTTGGGGCAATTGATCTCTCAGGGATGACACTGGAGACAAGCTGCTCCTTGGTATGGACCAGTGGGAACCAGAGAGTGCCATGTGGACTTGGGGCTGCTTTTCCATCATCATAAAGTCTCATGATTCCTTCAGCCAGTGGGCACCTGGGAGAAAAGGGACTGGAGTGCCCCCAAGGACTAAAAATTTACTCAAAAGAACCGAGTCAGTTTCTCTGGCTTAAAAATCTTTTTTAATGAGACATCATTACTGGAAAATTTATTTATTTTTCTTGCTACCCAGCAGGGTCTTATGAGGGTGACTAGCTCTGTTAGCAAAAATTTACAAAAGCTGCATTTTCTTAGCACAACTGAAGGTAGTGTGTGCAAATTTGTGACCGGCTACACTAGAATTATGAATCACATAAAACCAGATGATGTTCCACAGCAGTAAATGTAAGATCCTGCCTTTGAATTCAAAAATACGTAAGTACAGGATGCGAATATTTGGTTTAGGAGCTACAGGGCAACACTCGGGAAGAAAAAATTAGGGGTTGTATTAGTCAGGAATTTTTTGGTTGCAACTTACAGAAGCCCAGTTGGAATTAGGCAAAAGGGCAGAGAGGGAATTTATCGACTCTCAGACTCCAAGAACAACTAAACTGAAGGAAGGAAGGGAGGCAGCTGGGTTTCAGGAATAAACGGGGCAAGGGACACGAGAACTCCAGGGCTCTCTACATTCTAGACTGGCCTTCTCTTTGGGTGGCACTCTCCTTTGGGTTTTCGTCTCTCTCACTACAGACTATCCTTTTGTGTTGAGCAGGGTCATGGCCCTGAAATGCTTAAAAATCTTCTGACTTTTGCTATTGGACTTGAGAGAGGCTCGGAAAAATTCTGTGGAAGCTTTCTGATAGAAAACCTGGTAAGATCTCTCCTGTAACCACGGAAACAGAATCATATTTAAAAAGGGCAGTTCTCAAAAGAGCCATTTAAATTCCCAAATTTCAAGAAGTAAAGGGAGTTTCTGGATAAATAGCCCCCTATAGTCCAAGCATAAGTGTGTGGTCAACGCTGTTAATATTAAGTCAGAGAGAGAACGTGTTTTTTTCAGTGAAGCTGATGTGGCAGGAGGTGGGCCTGTGGATGCGGAGCTTCAGGTGCTGAGGTCAGTATACCTGGAGGCGGGGGTTCTGTTATGGGGGTGGTGCTCAGAAGAGGTTATAGATCAAACAGAGGGCATTTTGAGGGAAGCAAGAATGTTGGTGGGGCAACTTAAACCATTCCATGCTATTCCTCATGTCATTGCCTCAAGGAGCCCCTGAAAACACTGAGGATGTTCAGACTGGAAGAAGAGATGGCGCAGGAACTTGGCAGCTGCTCCGATTCTTTATGGACTAGTACATAGAAGCTTCAGGGTAATAGGCTTTGATTCAACATCAGGACTTGCTACAGGTAAAGCTGTCCTGGATGGATGGGAGTATATGATGAAGCAGTGGGATAACAACATGAGGCAGTATTGGGTTCATGTATGTGCTCCTTCAACTCTTCATTTATTCTGCAAATATTTATTCATTAAGGAATAGACAACATTACCAACTAGACAATGAGTTCTACAAAGCAGCTCATCACTGCACTACTTAGAGTGCTAACACTGTATTAATGTCTGTTAACTGAACTGAAGAATACACGAATGAGCAGATGGTGCGATCACTGGGCTGGGTACTAGAGAGGGTGTAGGAGCCTCACGGAGCTCACATGTCTCAACAGCCAAGGCAATCGATTGAACAGTGGTGCTGCCTTGTATGCAGTGCTCTGATGAATGTATGCACACGTCGCTTTGAAAGGGCAGAGGAGTGGTACTGTCGGAAAGTGCTCCTGGGGCCCAGAGAAGGGCTGGTAGAGTTGGAACCTTCTTATTGGAAAAGATGAACAAGGTGGAGGGGAATGGGATGAGCAGTCCCAGTGGGGGAAAGAGTGGAGCTAAGGGAAGGAGGTGGGGCTGGGGGCATTGAGGCGAGAGCGCTGCTCCTGGGTTGCTCCACAGCCCGAGGGAGTTCCCTCTGCACTTCCCATTCTTGCCCCAAGATACATGCTAGGGAGGAGAAGGGCAGCCAGGGAACTCTGGGTATACTGGAGGTCTTCAGCCTGGTTCATCTCCACCTTCATATGGGGAGAGTGCAAAGATTTAGGGGCACCAAGGTGCCCTCCCCTCCCCAGAAGAAGCCCTTTACCCACTCCTTCCTTGGAGCATTCACGACCTCACTCCCACCTCCTCCCTTATCCTATCTGACCTCCTTTCTCTACTGTGTGATGTGATGGATGTGGGGAGATGTAATGGAAGAGACTCAGAATCATAAAGGTGTACATGACGGACCAGATTTAACCTCTTATCCATACAGTGTTCATTTACATTTTTTTTATTTAATACTTTATTCTACTTTACAGTACTGTATTGGTTTTGCCATACATTGACATGAATCATTTACATTTTAATTAGAGAGATTATTTTATCCTCAAGGGCTTCCAGGGTGGCTGCATTGCAGGAAATGTAAATTTGATCCCTGGGTCAAGAAGATCCCCTGGAAAAAGAAATGGCAACCCACTCCAGTACTCTGGTCTGGAGAATTCCATGGACAGAGAAGCCTGGTGGGCTACAGTCCATGGGATCACTAAGAGTTGAACAGCTTGTTGTTTAGTCGTGACTAAATAGCAATGACATCCTCAGTGGGAAATTCTGAACATCTTCAACAGAAGTGAGAGGACTTAGAGGATTTGTGATAAGGATTGACTTCTTTATCCCCCAGCCTAAGAGTTTTTTTCACACTGTGAGAGTGGTGGATTGGGAAATCAATTTTGTGGGTCACAGCTAGAATTTTTAAAAGAATGAAATGTAATTGAATAGAGTGGAATACAAGAGATGAATATCAGAGTTCATAGCATGTAATAAAGGTTAAGCTATGTTTAACAAAATATATTTCAGGCAAATATATACATTAATGTAAATGATAAAAAGTTATATTTTTACTGTGAGTTACAGAAAAAAAAAGTTTGAAAAATGCTGTCTTAAGTTTACCCTCTGCTGCTGCTACTGCTGCTAAGTCGCTTCAGTTGTGTCCGACTCTGTGTGACTCCATAGATGACAGGCCACCAGGCTCCCCCGTCCCTGGGATTCTCCAGGCAAGAACACTGGAGTGGGTTGCCATTTCCTTCTCCAATGCATGAAAGTGAAAAGTGAAAGTGAAGTCTCTCAGTCATGACCGACTCTTAGCGACCCCATGGACTGCAGCCCACCAGGCTCCTCTGTCCATGAGATTTTCTAGGCAAGAGTACTGGAGTGGGGTGCCATTGCCTTCTCCGAAGTTTACCCTCTAGAAATGTACAATTTAATTTCATCTGAATGAGTTCTTGGCTTTTTCTTAGAATTGGGACAATCTTGGCTTGTTGTGGATTCTAAGCAGAATATTTTGATTTTTTTTCCTATGTCCTCTATCAGAGGAGCGGAAGTCTCTCAGTTTTTCCAAGTCCTCTCAGGAAATGAAACAAAATGAAATACTAACAATTGTTTCTTGCCTTCCTAAGCAAATGATTTTTGCCTGAGATTTCCCCAGGGACCATTATAAGAGATGAAAACTTGACTCAGTGTTTCTAAGAGACTGAGGGTTAGAGTCAATAGTGCATATCTGCCATCCACAAGAGTAAGTGTGGATTTCCCACTGGATGTTTCCATTTGCTGAAGGCAAAAAAACCAATGAGGTCTCTTTAAATCAAATAAGGTCACTGAATAACTAATCTTGAGGAAGTTAGTATCACAGAGCATTCCCCTGTTCCCAAGAGCAAAGGCAAGGTGATCTCTTGGGTCCACAGCACCGGGTGATGGGAGCAGAAGAATGCACAAAAGAGCTTTAAATCATTTGTCCGTTTTAGGGTAAATGCACCTGAAAATAATAGGCTATAGAAATTTTCTTTTTCAGAAAAGCTTTCTGAGCTCTGAAGAGACACATGGAAAATTCCATTTCACCAGGTTAAGGGGATGACTGAAAATGCCAAGTCTATTAGGTATAAGGTGATACAGATCCCACCAGAAACTCAGAGGACAGGTTTGAGAATTTCTGCTCCAGGGAAACCATCCAGAATTGTAAACTGGTTGCTTATGTGATGTAACTTGCCTAGAATCTGTACCACCCAGATGCAAACCCCCTCAAACAAATGAACAACCCACCCCTAAAAACCAAAACTCACCCCAAAACAAAAACCACAATCCTCCCACCCTCAATTCTTTGGCAAAACTGATAACGAGTGTGGTTAACAAAACATTCTTTTCCTTGGCTAGACTTCCAGAAAAGAGACTTTGTTCTCCCAAGTGACTTAAGGAGGAGCATGGCTCTGTGTGTTTTTCAGGAGGGTTGAAGGTGGAGTGACTGTCTCTCTTGTGGTGGAATTCCCTGTTGTAGGTGTTCCTTATGGCTCAGGCCGCCTCCTAACTACATTCTGATCGTTTAAAAAGTGAAACTCTATCTTGTTTACCATTTTCTTTGCTGGGCAAACCCTTTTTATGTTTAATTAAGTCTCATTTGTTTATCTTTGTTTCTATTTTCATTACTCTAGGAGGTGACTCATATTCATTGGAAGACAATCTTGGCTTGTGTGGATTCTAAGCAGAATATTTTGATTTTTTTTCCTATGTCCTCTATCAGAGGAGCGGAAGTCTCTCAGTTTTTCCAAGTCCTCTCAGGAAATGAAACAAAATGAAATACTAACAATTGTTTCTTGCCTTCCTAAGCAAATGATTTTTGCCTGAGATTTCCCCAGGGACCATTATAAGAGATGAAAACTTGACTCAGTGTTTCTAAGAGACTGAGGGTTAGAGTCAATAGTGCATATCTGCCATCCACAAGAGTAAGTGTGGATTTCCCACTGGATGTTTCCATTTGCTGAAGGCAAAAAAACCAATGAGGTCTCTTTAAATCAAATAAGGTCACTGAATAACTAATCTTGAGGAAGTTAGTATCACAGAGCATTCCCCTGTTCCCAAGAGCAAAGGCAAGGTGATCTCTTGGGTCCACAGCACCGGGTGATGGGAGCAGAAGAATGCACAAAAGAGCTTTAAATCATTTGTCCGTTTTAGGGTAAATGCACCTGAAAATAATAGGCTATAGAAATTTTCTTTTTCAGAAAAGCTTTCTGAGCTCTGAAGAGACACATGGAAAATTCCATTTCACCAGGTTAAGGGGATGACTGAAAATGCCAAGTCTATTAGGTATAAGGTGATACAGATCCCACCAGAAACTCAGAGGACAGGTTTGAGAATTTCTGCTCCAGGGAAACCATCCAGAATTGTAAACTGGTTGCTTATGTGATGTAACTTGCCTAGAATCTGTACCACCCAGATGCAAACCCCCTCAAACAAATGAACAACCCACCCCTAAAAACCAAAACTCACCCCAAAACAAAAACCACAATCCTCCCACCCTCAATTCTTTGGCAAAACTGATAACGAGTGTGGTTAACAAAACATTCTTTTCCTTGGCTAGACTTCCAGAAAAGAGACTTTGTTCTCCCAAGTGACTTAAGGAGGAGCATGGCTCTGTGTGTTTTTCAGGAGGGTTGAAGGTGGAGTGACTGTCTCTCTTGTGGTGGAATTCCCTGTTGTAGGTGTTCCTTATGGTCAGGCCGCCTCCTAACTACATTCTGATCGTTTAAAAAGTGAAACTCTATCTTGTTTACCATTTTCTTTGCTGGGCAAACCCTTTTTACGTTTAATTAAGTCTCATTTGTTTATCTTTGTTTCTATTTTCATTACTCTAGGAGGTGACTCATATTCATTGGAAGGACTGATGCTAAAGCTGGAAGTTCAATACTTTGGCCGCCTGATGTGAAGAGTGGACTCATTGGAAAAGACCATGATAGTGGAAGAGATTGATAGACAGAGGAGAAGGGGATGGCAGAGGATGAAGTGGTTGGATGGTATCATCAACTCAATGGACATGAGTTTGAGCAAACTCCTAGAGATAATGAAGGACAGCGAAGCCTGGGATGCTACAGTCCATGGGGTCACAATGGGTCTGACATGATTTAGTGATTAGATAAAAATAGCAAAAGAGGTAGATCAAAAAAGACATTGGTGTGATTTATGTCAGAGTGTGTGCTGTCTATGTTTTCCTCTATGAGTTTTATAATATTCATCCTTACATTTCGGTCTTTAATCCATTTTGAGTTTATTTTTGTGTATGGTGTTAGGGAGTGTTTTTATTTCATTCTTTTCCATATAGCTATCCAGTTTCCCCAGCACAACTTGTTGAAGAGACTATCTTTTCTCCATGGTATACTTTCACCTTTTTTGTCATAGAATAGCTGACCACAGGTGTGTGGGTTTATCTAGGGACTTTCTATCCTGCTCCATTGATCTATATTGTGGTTTTGGTGACAATGTCATACTGTTTTGATTACTGTAGCTTTGTAGTATAGTCTGAAGTACAGGCATTTGATTCCTCCATCTCCATTTTTCTTTCTCAAGATTGCTTTGGCTATTTGAGGTCTTTTATGTCTGTGTTAGTTGCTCAATCACGTCCAGCTCTTTCTGACCCTGGACTGTGGCTCACCAGGCTCTTCTGTCCATGGGATTTTCTACCAAGGATACTGGAGTGGGTTGCCATTCCCTTCTCCAGGGGTCTTCTCAACCCAGGGATTGAACCTGGGTCTCCTGCATTGTAGGCAGATTCTTTACCATCTGAGCCACTAGGGAAGCCCTAGTAAAAGAGGTCTTTTATGTTTCCATACAAATTGCAATTTTTTTGTTCTAGTTCCATGAAAGATGCCATTGGTAATTTGATAGGGATTGCATTGAATCTGTAGATTTCTTTGAATAGTACAGTTATTTTGACAGTATTGATTCTTCAATCCAAGAACGTGGTCTATCTCTCCATCTTTGATTTCTTTCATCATCATCTTATAGTTTTCTGATTATAGATCCTTTTGTCTCCTTAGGTAGGTTTATTCCTAGGTATTTTATTATTTTTGTTGTGATGGTAAATAAGATTATTTCCTCCATTTTTCTTTCTGATCTTTTGTTGTTAGTGTTTATAAATGCAAGAGATCTTTTTGTATTAATTTTGTATCCTGAAATTTTACCAAATTCACTGAAGAGCTCTAGTAGTTTTCTGGTAGCATCTTTAGGATTTTCTATGTATAGAATCATGTTATCTGCAAATAGTGATAGTTTTACTTCTTTTCCAACTTGTTGCTACTGCTGCTAAGTCGCTTCAGTCGTGTCTGACTCTGTGTGACCCCATAGACGGCAGCCCATTAGGCTCCTCTGTTCCTGGGATTCTCCAGGCAAGAATACTGGAGTGGGTTTCCATTTCCTTTTCCAATGCATGAAAGTGAAAAGTTAAAGTTGCTCAGTCATGCCTGACTCTTAGTGACCCCATGGACTGCAGCCTACAAGGCTCCTCTGTCCGTGGGATTTTCCAGGCAAATGTACTGGAGTGATATTTTATTATTTTTGTTGTGATGGTAAATAAGATTGTTTCCTCCATTTTTCTTTCTGATCTTTTGTTGTTAGTGTTTATAAATGCAAGAGATCTTTTTGTATTAATTTTGTATCCTGAAATTTTACCAAATTCACTGAAGAGCTCTAGTAGTTTTCTGGTAGCATCTTTAGGATTTTCTATGTATAGAATCATGTTATCTGCAAATAGTGATAGTTTTACTTCTTTTCCAACTTGTTGCTACTGCTGCTAAGTCGCTTCAGTCGTGTCTGACTCTGTGTGACCCCATAGACGGCAGCCCATTAGGCTCCTCTGTTCCTGGGATTCTCCAGGCAAGAATACTGGAGTGGGTTTCCATTTCCTTTTCCAATGCATGAAAGTGAAAAGTTAAAGTTGCTCAGTCATGCCTGACTCTTAGTGACCCCATGGACTGCAGCCTACAAGGCTCCTCTGTCCGTGGGATTTTCCAGGCAAATGTACTGGAGTGAGTTGCCATTTCCAACTTGGATCCTTTTAATTTCTTTTTCTTCTCTGATTTCCATGGCTTTCAAAACTGTATAGAATAATGGAGGTGAGAGTGGGAACATTGGTTTTATTTCTGATTTTAGAGGAAATTCTTTCTGCTTTTCTCTGTTGAGAATCATGTTAGTTATAGGTAGAGGTTTGTCTACCTATAGGTAGAGCTATAGGTTTGTCATACATGGTCTTTCTTACGTTGAGGTAGGTTCCTTCTATGTCCACTTTCTGGAGAGTTTTTATCATAAATGGGTGTTGGATTTTGTCAAAAGCTTTCTCTGAACCTGTTGAGATAATCTTTTTGTATTCTTCAATTTGTTGATGCAGTGTATCAAATTGTGCATGTTGAAGAATCCTTGCATTCCTGGGATAAGTCCTACTTTATCATGGGTATTATCTTTTTAATGTACTGTTGGATTGGGTTAGCTAGTATTTTGTTGAGAATTTTTGCATCTATGTTCATCAGTGGTATTGACCTCAGAATGGGAGAAAATACTTGCGAGTTAAGCAACTGACAAGGTATTAATCTCCAAAATATACAAAGAACTCATGCAGCTCAATATCAAAAAGACAAATAACCCAGTCAAAAACTGGGCAGAAGATCTAAACAGACATATCTCCAAAGAAGACATACAGATGGTTAAAAATCACATGGAAAGATTTTCAACATCACTAATTATTCAGTTCAGTTCAGTTCAGTTCAGTCGCTCAGTCGTGTCTGACTCCTTTTAACCCCATGAATCGCAGCACGCCAGGCCTCCCTGTCCATCACCAACTCCTGGAGTTCACTCAAACTCACATCCATTGAGTTGTTGATACCATCCAGCCATATCATTCTTTGTTGTCCCCTTTTCCTCCTGCCCCCAATCCCTCCAAGCATCAGAGTCTTTTTCAATGAGTCAGCTCTTCTCATGAGGTGGCCAAAGTACTGGACTTTCAGCTTTAGCATCATTCCTTCCAAAGAACACCCAGGGTTGATCTCCTTCAGAATGGACTGGTTGGATCTTCTTGCAGTCCAAGGGAGAGAAATGTAAATCAAGACTACAGTGAGGTATCACCTCACACTGGTAAGACTGGTCATCAAAAAATCTACAAACAATAAATGTTGGAGGGGATGTGGAGGAAAAGGAGCCACTCTACACTGTTGGTAGGAATGTAAATTGGTACAACCATTATGGAGAACAGTATGGGTGTTCCTTTAAAAACTAAAAATAGAGCTACCATATGATCTAGCAATCCCACTCCTGGGCACATATCCAGAGAAAATCATACTTCAAAAAGACACATGCACCCCAGTGTTCATTGCAGCAGTATTTACAATAGCCAAGACATTTAGGAAGTAACCTAAATGTCTATCAACAGAGGAATGGATAAAGAATATGTGGTACATGTATAAGATAGAATACTACTAAGTCATATAAAAGAACAAAATAATGCCATTTCCAGCAACATGAGTGGACCTAGAGATTATCATTCTAAGTGAAGTAAGTCAGACAGAGAAAGACAAATATCACATGATATCACCTATATGTAGAATTTAATAAAAATGATACAAGTGAACTTATTTATAAAGCACAGACTTACAGATCTCAAAATCAAATTTATAGTTACCAAAGGGGAAACATGGGGGAAATGATAGATTAGGAGACTGGGATTAACATGTACACTTTACCATATACAAAATAGATAGCTAATAAGGACCTACTGTATAATATATTGGGCATAGAGAACTCAACTCAATATTCTGTAATAACCTGTATGGGAAAAGAATCTGAAAAAGAATGGAAACAATGGAAACACACACACCATAAAACTGATTCACTTTGCTGTACACCTGAAACTAATACCACATTGTAAGTCAACTATACTCCAATACAAATTATAAAAAGAAAACCCTGGAATTCCAGGAAGCAGGGTTAGTTACTCAGTTGTGTCTGACTCTTTGTGACTGCATGAACTGTAGCCAGCAAGGCTCCTCTGTCCATGGAATTCTCCAGGCAAAAATACTGAAGTGGGTTGCCATTCCCTTCTCAAGGGGATCTTACCACCCCAGAGATTGAACCTGGATCCCCTGCATTGCAGACAGTCTCTTTACTGTCTGAGCCACCAAGGAGCCATTGTGGTGAGCAATTCATCTGATTTCTCAGAGCCCTCAGACCAGGGCAGTAAGTGGTTACCTTAAGGTTATAATATTAATATTTCATGAACTTCAGAACATACCTGGATGCTCCCTTTCAGAAATTTCACCTTACATGGGCCCCAATGAAAATTCCATATACTGGAAAAAGTCACCTCTAAGCTTTGTTGTTGTTCACTCACTAAATCGTGCCTGACTCTTCGTGATTCCATGGACTGCGGAACATCAGGCTTCCCTGTCTTCCACTATCTATCTCCTAGAGTTTGTTCAAGTTCATGCCCATTGAGTAGGTGATACTATCTAACCATCTCATCTTCTGTTGCCTTCTTCTTTTGCCTTCAGTCTTTCTCAGCATCAGAGTGTTTTCCAATCAGTGAGCTCTTAGCATCAGGTGGCCAAAGTATTGGAGCTTCAGCTTTAACATCATTTAGCATTCTTTTAGCAATGAATATTCAGGTTTATTTCCTTAAGGATTGACTGGTTTGATGTCCTTGCAGTCCAAGGGACTCTCCAGAGTCTTCTCCAGTACCACAATTTGAAAGCATCAATTCTTTAGCACTCAGCCTTCATTATGATCCAGCTCTCACATCCATACATGACAAATGGAAAGACTATTTGAATATATGGAACTTTGTCAGCAAAGTGAAGACTTGGCCTTGTAATATGCTCTCTAGGTCTATGCTGTCTCTAAGTCTTACCTGTTATCTAAATTTTAGTATGAAAGACTTTTTTCTTTACTGATAAGGACAAGGTTGAAGAGGACTGGGAATATAGCATGTTACAGCATTTCTCTCACATTTGGCCCCATGCAATTCGAACAGATTTGTTTATAGTTTAATGAATAAATGCTTATATAGAGCAAT